>JAABKJ010007545.1:142837240-142935260 GCA_011634705.1 Andricus grossulariae | reverse complement strand
AATGTCAGCAAAAAATGGAATGGTTGAATTTTTAGTTAAAAAAATTAATTCACAAGCAAAGAAAAAAGCATATCAATTTTGAATGAAGAAGGAATAATCACATTTTCAGTTGAAAAATTAATTCTCAATCAAGAAAAAAAAACAAATTTTCAACAAAATATCAAAATTTATAACCCAAAATAGAACAGTTAAATATTCAGAGAACAAAATTAATTTTAAAAAAACACGAATTTTCAACTGAAAATTTGAATTTGGTTGATTATTTTAAAAAAATCAACAAAATAGATAAATCCTCAACCAAAACTGATGAATTTTTAACCAAAAAGCTTTATTTTTAACCAATAAGGATGTATTTTCAACCAAATAAATTAATTTTTTAACAAAATAGACGAATTTTCAACAAAATACATGAATTTTCCACAAAATAGTTTTTTTTTAATTGAAAATATGAATTTTGAATAAAAACGGAATAAACTTTTTGAAGAAAAAAATTAATTAAAAAAAAACACGAATTTTCAACTGAAAATTTGAATTTGGTTGATTATTTAAAGAAATCAACAAAATAAATAAATCCTCAACCAAAACTGATTAATTTTTAACCAAATAGCTTTATTTTTAACCAAAAAGGATGTATTTTCAACCAAAAAAATTAAGTTTTTAACAAAATAGGCGAATTTTTAACAAAATACATGAATTTTCCACAAAATACTTTTTTTTTTAATTGAAAATATCAATTTTGAATGAAAATGGAATAAACCTTTTGGTCAAAAAAATCAATTCTTAACCAGAGAAAGAAAAAACGAATTTTCAAGAAAACAGTTGAGTTTCTAACCAAAAACGAAATAATTGAGTTTTCGGACAGAAAAAAATTACTTTTAATCATAAAAAAATAAAACACGAATTTTCAATGGAAAATTTAATTTTTCAATCAGAAGGTTGAATCTTCGAAAAATAAATTTTGGAAAAAGTAGTACAATTTTCAACAAAGTGATTGAATTTTCAAACAAAAGGTACAAATTTTGAATATATTACATAAATATTCAGCCAAATAGATGAATTTTCAACTATAAATGCTCAATTTTCAGTTAAAAATATATATTTTTAACCAAAAATGAAATGGTTAAATTTTTTGATAAAAACATTAATCATTAATAAAAAATACGAATTTTCCACGAAACAATTGAATTTTTAAAAAAATAAATTTTGAACAAAAATGATAGAATTTTCGGCCAAATAAAATGAAGTTTGAACCATAAATATAATAGTAGACTTTTCAGCTAAAAATAGTTGGATATCCTTAAGCTAAGAAAAAAAATGCTGATCTATTTAGTTGAGGTTTCAAATAATTTGTTCAATTTTTTTCATTTTTTAATTAAACTGGTTGAAAATTCGTCTTTTGGTAAAAAATTCAACTATTTTTGGTTGAAAATTTTAATATTTGGTTAAGAAATAATTATTTTGTTGAAATGCAACTATTTTTTAAAACTCATCTTTTTTTATGAAAAATTTAACTACTTGGTTGAGAGTTGAAGTGCTTTCTGGAAAATTAAATTCTTTTGGTTGAAGATTCATATCTGTGATTGAAAATTTAAGTATTCCATTTTGAGGAAAATTATTTTACCTAATTTTACCTCAAATTTAACTAATTTAATTTAATTTAAATTTAAAATTTAGATTAAAATTTTTTTGACAAATTTAAAAAAATTTTTAAATTAAAAAAAATTAAAAATTGAATTTAAATTTAAATTAAATTATTGAAATAAAAAAAAATGAATATTGAAATGAAAAAATTTTGAAAATTAAATTTTTTTTTTAAATCAAAATTTAATTTAAATAATAAAATAAATTTTAAACTAATGTTACCGTTTGGTTAGAAATTAATATTTTTTGATTAAAACTTCAACTACTTGGTTGATTTTTTTAAGATTCACCTCTGGTTGAAAATCAATTTTTTTTTGTTAAAAAATTAGTTTTTTTTAATAAAAATTAATTTTTTACCTACAAATATAACTATTCCATTTTTGGTTGAAAATTTATATTTTATAAGTTGAAATTTCAAATATTTGGTAGAAAATCTATTATTGAAAACTTGTATTTTTGGTAGAAAATTCATCTTTCGGGTTGAAAATTTCACTATTTAGTTGAATATTTATTTTTTTGTTGAAGATTCATAATTTTAGTTCAAAATTCATAATTAGATTAGGAAATCACTTATTTTATTGAAAACTCGACTTTTCAGGTTAAATATGTGATTAATTTGGTAAAAAATTCATATTTTTGGGTTGCAAGTTCAATTTTTTTCTTAAAATATACATTACATTACATTTTCTTCTAAGTTTCCTAAAGTCTTTTTGAGTTTAATATCATTTTTGTTTCCTTCAAAAACTTCTAAATATCTCCTAAACAAACTCGAATTTTTTTTAATTTTGAAATATTGCAAAATTGTAAAATTTTGCTTTAAAATCTTCTACATGTTTTTATGAAATTGTAGGACAACATTTCTATTGTATCAAAACCTTTCAAAATTCATTAAAAAACCTCAAAATCTTCAAAAATTTACTTTTTTATCAGTTAAAAATTCCACTAGTTGGTTGAAAGTTGAAAATCTTTGTTAAAAATTAATTTTTCTGGTTGAAGATTCTTGATATCGGTCGAAAATGGTTTGGTCTTTCTCAGTTGAAATATATTGTATTTTGTTAAAATTTCCTTTTTTTGTTCGACAGAAATTTGGAATTCTGATATTAAAATTTATCTTTTTCATCATTGATAAAAATTGGTCTCTCTTAATTAAAATATAATCTATTTCGTTGCAATTTCGTTTTTCTGTTTCATAGAATAAAGTTAAAAAAGTTACAATTTTATTATCTTTGGTTGAAAACTTATTTCTCTAAATTGAAATTAAACTATTCTAGTTTTTGTTGAAATTTTTTTTTTTTAGTTGAAAATGATCTATTTTGTTGAAGACTTGTCTTTTTTTCGTAGAAAATTCATCTTCTGGGTTGAGAATTCAAATATTTGTTTAAAAATTTATTTTCTTTATTAAAGATGCGTCAGTTTTTGTTGAAAGTTTATTTCCTTGGGAAATAATTTCACACATTTTGTTGAATATTCCTTATTTTTTTTTTAAATAAATTTTTTTAATTAAAAATGTAGCTATTCCTTTTTTGCTAGAAAATTCATCTTTTTCAGATGAAAATACACTTTTTTTTAAAGCTTGTCTCTTTTCACTCCTAAATTCAATTATTTTGTTAGAAAATAAATATTTTTGGGTTGTAATTTCAACTTTTTTTCAAAAATTCGTTTTTATAACTTAAAAACTCAACGATTTGGGCGAGATTTTTTTTCTTTCTTGACTGAAAAATCTTTCTTAATTCGAAATTCAACTCTTTTGTTGACAATTCGTATTTTTTGGTTTAATCTAATCATTTTTTTTGTTGAAAATAAAAATATTTTTGGCGGAAATATCATTTATCCCTTTTTATTGGTTTAGAATTATTCATTTCAACTGAAAATGTAATAATAAAATTATAATGATATTCTTTTCGTTGAGTTTTTCAAATTGTTTAGTCCGAGAAATTTTATGAGAACGTGCTCAATTTTTTTTTTAATTGGATTATTAAATCGAAAAACACTGATTTTTTACTTGTAAAAGTAGCTTTATATTGCTGAAACATAATACCTTGGATACTAATTAGCCCGAGTGAGGAGCTTCACATGATGACTTTGTGAGGCTCTTCACCTGGGGTGATTGCCAGAGAGATTGATCAGCAACCTGGGTCGGAGCAGTGTTGCGGAATCTTTTACTATCTTCATACATTACTCCCTTCGTCACCGTGTGAGTCATGGTATATTAATAATAATTAATCATTTGTTGAAAATTCGTTGTTGTTTTGGTTTGAAGCTAAGATTTTTAAATAAGAATTTAGTTATATTTTTTGTTCAAAATTCTTTGTTTTTGGTTGAAAATTCAATTATCTACTTAAAAATTTATGTATTTTGTTCAAAATTCGTTCTTTTTTATAAAAAATTAATCTTTTTGCTTGGAAAATAAACAGTTTGCAATTTCTTATCGATATTGAATAAAAAATCTTTCTTAGTTGAAAATTAAACTCATGTTAAAAAGTCGCCTTTTTGGTTGAATTTAACTTTTTTTGATTGATAATTAAAATCTTTTTTGGTTGAAATATCAAATACTATATTTTTCGTTCAGAATTAATTTTTCTTAGAACAAAATTTTTTTATTTTTATTCTTAGTTAATAATTATTTTATTAACTAAAAATTTAAACATTCAATTTTTGATTGAAAAATTATCTTTCTTAGTTGAAAATTTGTCTTTTTTGGTTGTGATTAATCTTCTTGGTTCATAATTAATCATTTTTTATAAAAATTTAATTTCTCAAAGTGAATATTGATCACTTTAGTTGAAAATTCATATTTTTGGTTGAAATTTTTTTTTTTTACTGTAAATGTAACTATTCCAATTGAGTATTCCATTATTTGAGTTGGAAATTCATCTCCTTAGTTAAACATTAATTTTTTTAGTTGAAAATTTAACTATCCAAAAAAGATAAATTTTCATCTAAAATTGGAATAGTTGCATTTTCCGCTAAGAAACTTATTTTAAATCAAAAAAACAAATTTTCAACAATGTACTTTAATTTTCCAGCAAGTTAATTAATTTTTTGATGAAATAATTTTATTTTTAACTCAAATATATGAATTTTTAACAGAAGATTTTAATTTAAAAAAAAAAACAATATAGTTTAATTTTTAAAGCAAGGAAATGCATTATACCTCAGCATCACCGTAGAAATAACCGATATGATATACACCTCTAGTCTTTCTCTGATTCTGCCCCTGAGGCTCACCTTCAAAACGGTGATGTCCGTGGAGCAGAGCTTAGGAACCAAAATCGCATTCATAATCTTGATGGCTATGCATGCCCATGGTGGTTTTTCGCATGGCGCCTTTTATATCGAGTCACATCCTTTTTAGCCACTAATCCTTTTTCTGTATAATCAGGGTTCTTTAAATAGGGCAATGGAAATCGGATGCTACTTGTCCCCTCACTGTGCCCAGATAGGTTACCCAGCAAGTGACTCTACCCGCCCCTAGGTAAGGTCGGTAATCTTGAGCCGCGGGGGCCCTGATCAAGGATTCGGGAAGAACTACAGATAGAATGAAGATTCACAGAAGAAACAAAAAATGTTTTCTGTGTTTTTTGCAGATTACTTTGTCATAATCACATATCAATGACGTCACTCGAATATTTGTTGAAATAAGTCTTATGCAAAGAATATACATCAATCAGCTTTATGTCATGTCATGTTAAGGTAATTTGACAAAGCCTGCAAAACAGTATTTGTCAGATAATCACAAAGTTGGACATTATAATTTATAATGAATAATAAAAAGCTTTATAATTAATTTTTAAGTTATTACTTCTGTACTCAAGATAAAAATGATAAATTTTAAAAAGCGTGATGCACAATTCAGCATTTTTAGAATTAATGAAGTTTGAAGATTTAGAATATCGAAAATTTTTCAATTTTAACCGGTGAATATGACAGTGAAAGTTTTGTGTATGCAATTCTGAAATAGTTTTATTTCTGAGGCTTTAAACTAAAGTTGTTTAGCTTTAAGAGATTAGTTTTTTTTTAACAGATCAAATTAATTTCAATTGTACAGTTCTTCATGACTTTTTTAGGATCATTAAATTTTTACTACATATGTGCAGATACTTTTTCATTACAAAATGTTTGAAACTAGGAAAAATGTGGCCGCTGCCGCAAAACATGTTTTTTATTATTACTCACGGTGAGCATGATAACACTAGAAGGGATAATTTGAAATCAAAATCCAACAAGATTTCATTAGTATATTCCTATACCGAGTTTGTAAACAAAGGTTATAGCAAAATTTGGATTTCTTACAGAATGGTGATGATTTTTCCAAAAATTTAGATTTTGAAGGTTCCAAAAATGCGGTTGTTGGTTTTCTGATTTCAAATAATCCGTTCCAGAATTATCATGCTCACCTCAAGTAGTGATAAAATAAACGCGTTTTGCAGCAGCGGCGTTATTTCCCCCATTTTTTACATTTTTAAATCAAAAAGTACCTACAAATATGTAGTATTCGATCCTTGTAAATTCTAGTAGCATGACCGAATATAACTCCTTAATTAGTTTTGAAAGTTTCCGGTTTTGAACTTTCAGTATGTAAAAACAAGCACTTGGTAGGTTTTGTGCAAATACTATCGTCTTCAACGATTTATGACTTTTAGTATTAATTAAAAAATAATGTAGTCCTCAAAATTAATACAAAATTAAATCCCTCTTAAATCTTGAAAATCCTATTTAAATTCCTCAAATATCATTAAGGTTGTCACGTTCCGAGAAAAAAGCAAGGGTAGAATGGAAATTTGAGAATGAGAGAGACCAGTGTTGCTGATTACCTCACGTTGGTAAGACCTTACTAATTATTTGTTGTGAGTCTGTTTGTCACTATCAATCCTATGGGGATTGTGTCACTATAAAGTGTTTAAATGGAAGGTATAGGTCAGAAATTATAATGTTTATTAGAGATGAAGAACAGATAATCAGTTCGAATGAATATAATAAAAATTCACATCTACCTTTCTTCTCTAGAAAGCGCAACAGATCTTGTCGATTGAATCTTTGTCATTTTATATGTCTCCAGTGCATAAACGCGTTTTTATGCGACAGCGTAGAATATCGTAATGTAGTACATTACGATACAGCGGACGATCACTATTCACATTACACTCCGTTGTACCGTGATGGGTAACATTACGATACTCTACACTGTCGCAACAAAACTTGTAAATGCAGCGTCTTCACATAAAATAGTATATGCGCTAATTCGCACAATTCGGGTCTTCACACGACTCGCTTGAAATGCTCGCAGGCAGAAATTATCTTGCCTCGGCTTCGTCTCGGCTTCGATCGTCCTGCGAGAATTGCCGCTCCTCGCGTAAAGTCCCTGATTATGCACCTTGGTGTATAATATACTATTGTAGTCCAGCGACGGAATTCTACCGGATGTTTGTATGAACTTACTTGCACGAGTAATCGATAGTAATTCTACGTTGAGTTCTTTCACGAATGTATAACCCGCGGTCGTTATCCGGAAAGTAACTCTACGACGACCGAAGGCCTTAGTCGAAGCGATTTAGTTTAATGTTCGGTGATACGTTAACGACTCGTATTTTGCGGTAATATAAAGGTATGCAACTTGAACCGGTTCTTCGTTGAGAAATATATCACCATCATGTAGAAATCGCGACATAGTCAAAGCAGTTTGTACTTCATAGAACCTGCACAGATAATCTTAACGGTTCCTGTGTAGGAATTTGCTGAAATAAGTTGTGCACAATCCTGCAAAGGAACCTGTATACAAGCTAACCCTTGAATGATCCTGTACAGGTTCCTCCACGGAGTCTATCGACGTGTGGGTCCATGTACAGGATTATGTTCAGGATCCTATATATGAACCTGCATAGGCTCTCTCGATGGTAAGTTGGATCTGCAAGGGAATTAAAGGAAACCAATCTTATAGCTTGAGGCGACATATGTTTTCGCGATGGCTTCCTGTAAAGAAACCAATACACGTTTCTGTACAAGGAACTGCGACTCAATTTTCTTCACGAAGGAACCTGTACAACAACCCGTACAGATCATTCAGAGGTTTCTATATCGATGCAGAGTCCTTTTCAGGATCATGTACAGTTTTCTTCGCCAAATTTCTACACAAGAATCGTCAAGATTACCCGTACAACTTCATGCACAGGTTCACGTACAGGAACATGTGTAGGATCATCCGAAGTTCCTATACAGGAACTTTTAGCTGGGTTACTAGGGGTCATTTTGAGGTTATTGTAGTTCTTGATCTCCATATTGAGGATGGGGTGCTTGAAGTTTGTGTTTGTCACGAAAGATTAAAAGTTTGTGGTTGTCATGTGTGATTGAATGTTTGTGGATGTCACGTACGATTAAAAGTTCGTGCGTGTCACGTACGTTGAGTTACATGATCGACTGCTAAGCCCTCTCTACCGCGGCCTTCCGCGATCAATTGTCTCTTCTCTTGACCTCTCAGGAGTATGGATTCCATGTTATTTTCGCGCACTACCTATTGTGTATCATTAGGTGAAAGATGTGTTGATTTTGAAATATTGCAACTTTAAAATACATTTGTTTGTATACATGTATACATGCCTATCTCCTTAACTAGAACCTGCCATAATGGCCCTTTTCACATGGATGCCCTAATTTTTTTAATCATATACTGCGTTTCAGTCTGGGGATTACCGTATAATTGAGAGCACTTTTCATAAAGCATTAGCAAATACTACATGGTTGAAAAATATGTGAATCTTCAAAGAAAGCTTATGATGAAGTTTTACATCATTGTATCGCAATCTGATATATACATCGTCTGAAATGTTGACCGAAGATGTACATGTGCACGAGAATTCTACATCAATCTAAAAATCTGTACCGTCTCCCCCACATTACACCCTTCCTCGCCGAGTGACTCACGCTTACACTGTAAGGTATATGGCCTAATGAGACCTGAAAATGAGTACAGACACAAAAAGAGGAAAGTTAAACGACTAGACAAGGAATGTAAAGATAAAATCAGAATAGAAGAAGAGAAGAAAATACAAAAAGACTTTGAAGGAACCATGAAACTATTATTTATAAAGATGAAGGAAAGTTAAAGTGCAGAGTTTGTCAGCATGAGAAATAGCAAAGGTGAAATGATACATGATACAGGCGGGATAGTAGATGCTTTGAAAGACTCTTTGAAAGCATTATTAGTAGGTGAAGATATAGGGCAACATAACTGCGATATGGAACATAATGGATTAGAAAAACGCGATTGTATCAGTCTGCGTCACTGAGGCTAGAGATATAATTAAGAACTTGAAAAACGGTAAGGCTACTTGTGTAGACAGTATTAGCGCTGAAATGCTTGAATATGGTGGCAAGTACGTGCCTCACAAGTTGTGCGAATTTATAAATTTATGTATCGAGCCGGGAGAGGTCCCAAACGATTGGAGAAAAGGAGATTATCGTACCAATATACAAAAGAAAGGGAGATAAAAGCAACTGCAATAACTACAGAGGTATCAGCTTATTAATATCGTGAGTGAAATATACTCAAAAATTCCTATTCATAGGGTGATGAAATCATAGAAGAAACAATATGAGAAGTCCAAAGTGGATTTATGCCAGGAAGATCATGTACTGTTTAATTGTTCAGCTTAGGACAGATAACAGAAAAAAGATATATAATACAAGCATGAAGAACATGGGCCTCAGAATTAACGTGAACAAAACAAAAATCGTGGTGCTTGAAGAAAAACGTAAGAAAATAATGTGCAACATTGTCCTAAATGAACAGAGATTATAACGAGTTGACAAGTACGTATATATGGGTAGCCTATTCACTAGCGACGGAAAAGTATGTAGGGAATTTGATAGGCGCATAAATGAGTGTCAGAAGGTTATCGGTAGAGCAGGGTCCATTCTCAGAAATAAAAACATAACAAAAAAGCTAAAATGGCCATACATAATTCTATATTTGTAAGGACTGTACTATACGGTAGCGAAACATAGACCTGTCAAGAAAAGGACAAGGGTAAAATGAACACGATTGGTATGCAATCTCTGCCCACAATATGCAGAAAAACACTGATGCACAAAGTCCGAAATGAGATAATCCTTGGAGAATGTGGTACAGGAGAGACACTAGTTGACATATGGGAAAGACATCAGTTAAGATGGTTCGGACTGATCAAACGATATTATATACCCCCACCTCTATACCCCCTACCTCACATTGATCCTTCCCTCACCGAGCAAGTCACGCCTATCCCCGAAGGGATATGGCTGAATAGTATTAAAATAATAATATAATAGTGAAATGTAGTATGTCATATACAAATAGATGTTTCAATGACGAAATTCTCAAACTATAACGCAGTTCTGAATCATTGGAAAAATCGCTTATCATAATTTTAGAAGATTCAGGAACATTTCAAGCAAAATAAATAAAAAGTCATAAGTGTACATAGACTTACAGATATTTCTCTCTGTTATCTACAAATGTGCGTCCAACGACTAGTCTATATATTAGCGAGCGGCCTTCTAAAGAATTAGAAGTCGCTCCCCGTAAACGAGTAAGTTTTATCTACGCTGGAAGAAAATGTGGTGCCTTTTCGGTGCTCTGGTCCTCAGCTTCATGCTGTATTTTAGTGAAATTGGTGAGCGTCATTATAATGATCCTGTTTTTCAATAATTGACACATGTAGATCCTCGGTCAACTTCTGGATCATTTTTTTCTGATATAATGAGTTTTATCTATATTTTTGTATCTTTTCCTTTTTACAGAAGCAACAGGTCTAAATAGAATCCACACTACAATAACATCTACTAATAATGAGGAAGACGCGAGGATAATAGCTCAGTATGGCACTTCTAGACGCCAAATGCCTATACAACAGGATGCTGCTTGGCTGAGAAATCGTGTGCCTCAATACAGCCCAGGAGAAACATGGCAAGGAACTAACCCTTATGTTCCAGGTTTGCATTTTCAAATAAACCCTGATGTACCACATTTGAATCACCCATTATATATCCCAGAAAGGCAAGAAATAAGTATCCGAGAAGGACGAGAAATTAATATCCCAGGAGGGCAAGGAAGAAGAAAAGTGAGAACTAGAAGTATCAATATGAACAGAAGTTCTGTGTATTCTCCTCTTTCAATTGCGGAATTGAAAGATGGTCTTTCTCCATTAACATCTACCGTGGTTAACGTAGAAACCATTCCTGAAGAACTAAAAAAAGAGTTTGAATCTATCCAAACCTTTCATAAATATTATGGCTACCCTGATAAGGATGATTCTTATCGTAGATTTCTTGTGAATTATTTTGGAGGATCTGGATCTGGCTCTGGAAAATAATGCTTTCAAAAAGAGGAATTCATAGTATGCTGTTGTATACGGCCTTTTGATTCGAACATGTATGTTTTTGAATCATCTTGTTTGTGTAATTTTTTTTTCTAAATATAGACATTATTCACTGGCAATATTGTATTTATGATGTTTTCTTTTCTATCAACTATGTTTATTATAATAGAGTAATGACAAATTTATTACCTTCTCTTCCTAATGAGAAGGTATCAGTTTTTTGTAAAATTTGACGTCGTCGGTTTTTACAAATCTCCACGTTTTGAAACTTATTATTTTCTTTACTTAAGGTCGATTCCTTTGAATCATAAAAATTGTGACTGAAAATCTTATTGCGTACAAATAATTACTTTTATTTGATACGTATGTGTCAACATCAATAATTTTTTACATTTTCACGTTCTCTATGTTCATAATCTTTTTTAATTATGATCTAAAGTCCTACATATTTTTATTCTTTTCATCAAGGAATTAGTTTTCTACTATTTAATTAGGAAATATCTTGACTACCCGAATTAGTAATTTTCTTCTGAGAAAATCGTTACGAATACGCAGGATACAATATTTTCTTTATTTAGGAAAATATTTCTTGTCTCAGAAAAATTTATTAGATTGATAACCAGTATTATCGACACAAAAAAAGTAAGTATATGCATTTTCAACAAAACGGTTGAATTTGCAAGTGAAGAAAATGCATTTTCAGAAGGCATTTGAATTCTTCAACCTAGAAAATTAATTTTCTACCCAAATTGACGAATTGAAAAAAAAACATAAATTTTCCATGTAAAAGTTGAATTTTTATCTTATAAAGGATAATTTTTAATCAAAAATGGATTAGTTAAGTTCTATATGAAAATATCAATTTTCAACAAAAATAGTTACAGTTTTGAATAAATGGTTCAATTGTTAACAAAATAGTTTCAATTTCAAATTAAAAACTCTTGGTTTATCCTCAATTAAAAAATATATATTCAAAGCGTTTCGAAGATTTGTTTTTCTTCGAAAATCTCATTTTCAAAAATGGTCAACTTTTGGACAATCACCTATATTTATTCACTAATATACTGCGTTTCAGCTTGGAGAATAACGTATAATTGAGAAAAAACTTTCCGTACATTATTAGCTAACGACAGATTTAAGAAAAAATAGATATAACTTCAAAAAAGGTTATAATAAAGTTAAACATAATCGTATTGAAGTCTCATGTATATCATCTAAAACGTAGTATTTTTTATACAAATAGTTCTTTCATTGACGTGTTTACCCCCAAACTATAACGCAGTTATGAATCATTGAAAACCGGGATAGCATGTCGCTATCTTGAAAGACTGAGGAATATTTCAATAAAAATAAATAAAAAGTTATGAAGTTCACACAGCACTATCTATTTTTCTCTCCGTTATCTACATACGTACGTTAAACGACAAGTATATTCATATTAGCGAGTGGATTCCTAAAGAATCGTAAGCTGCCCCTTACCAAATTATAAAAGAGTGAGCGTTGTCTGCATAGCGAGAAAATAAGGCCCTTTTTCCATTCCCTTGTCCTCATCTTCATGCATTCTCCCAGTGCAATTGGTAAGTATGATAATAATAATAATAGTTTTGTCAATATTAAACATATCTAGATCCTCGGTAAAGACCTTGATCGTTTGGATAAGATATGATGAGTTTTGTATACATGAGCAGTCTTTTCACAGAATGATTGAGTTTTCTGAGAAGATCCAAGACGAAAAAACCATCTTCTGCTTGTGATAAATATTCAAGTTTGATAAATCTGAGTGCTACTCCTAGACCTCGTACGGCTGATGCTCCAGTTCATCAAATGATCGATAATCCTCAATTCCAACACCATGGATCTTTTCACTAAGACCCTAATAGTCCAGATGCTAGTTTCCGACTTGTCTCAGAAGGGCATGAAACAAGAAATTCAAAAAAGGTGAAAAATCGACGAGAAATCGTGTATCAGCTACTGTGAAGGAAGCCAAAAGGTTTTTTCAACAATCTGTTAGCCAGGGTTCTTATCCTTTACTAGGACCTTTCCAGGATTCCAGGGTAACCAACCACTCACTGTTGAGAAAGATTTTAGAGAGCATGAAGCTTACGAATCGTATCAAGATCGTTGTGGCTACTATGTTATTCTTCCTTAACCTCCAACTTCTGGATTTCAATCTGGTGGTTTTGAATCCGACTTGAGAGACTAATACTTTCAAAAAGAGTGTTATTTTTAGGCTGGAAATATCAGGAACTTATTTGGATATGCATAAATAGGTTCGTGACATTTTAAGCCCAAAAGGAACCCACTTTTTGGAAGTATTAGTCTGATTAGTTAGATCCTGAACCTATAGAATGATCCCCAGAATTTGGTGGATAAGAGGGATTGTAAAGGTGGCCATAACGAATTTGATAAAATTGATAAGCTTTATAATCTTCTCAATCCTTTTCATAAATGAGTTGTTGCTTATCCTGGAAAGGTCGTAGAGGAGATTGAAAATACCTGAAGCTCATTAAAATAACAAATATTTCTTAAAGTTCTGAAGCTAACTACAGTTATTCGACGTTGAATAAGTTTTATCTGGAGGCCGTTAAAAATGATCCCATCTCGGGTAATGATAGTTGTCAATTGTTTGCAATGCTTCTATCCAACTGCAGATGAAAAATATCCCTTGGATTCACTGTGTAGTATTGGAATTCAAAAAAGCGAATATTGAAACTTAAGAATCTAGTGTTGAAGCCTGATAACCGAGTATTGAAACCTAGAAACCTAGTATTTAAACTTAAGACACGTGATTTGACACTTATGAACTTAGTATTGGAACTTGTGAAACAAACATTGAACATCAAGAACGAGACTTCTGAAATACAAAAAATTAAAACCTTTGAAAGTTAAGGATTTTCATTGGTGTCAACAGAAATCCTTTTCCAGGAAAAATTATCTTTATGCGACTGACTTCACTCATCTGGTAGCCAAATGATTTTGTTTGTGTGAAAATATATTCAAGAGGTTTAAAACCAAGAAGAATTGGCGCGTGCCATAAGAAATACGAGCACCTCCATTTCTAATTGTTTTCGCGACATTGAGTATTGTGCCTATAGATTCAGTATGCGCCCTAGTATCACCTTTCGCTCAAACGTGAAAATAAAAATTTTGACCTAGACCAATCAATCGCGAATATCTTCTAAACTAGAAATGGGCACAAGGGTCCTTTTCACGTGGACGCTAACACTCAGTTATTGATATACTGCATTTCAGTTTGGGGATTTACCTGTGATTGAGAGAAGTTTTCGTAAAGTATTAGCAAATACTAAATTTTTCAAAGGTATGTGAATGTGGTAAGAAAGTTTGTAATGAAGTCTTACATAATTGTATCAAAATCTCATGAATACATTGTCTTAAATGTAGTACTTGACACACAAAAAGATATTTCAATGACGCGTTGATCAAACTGTTTTGCGATTATGAAACATTGAAAATATCGCACATCATGATCTTGGAAGATTAAGGAACATTAAAAGCAAAATAAATGAAAAGTTATCAAATGTGCACAGCCTTATATATATTTGTCTTCGTTATCTACATACGTACGTCAAACGACTAGTCTGTATATTAGCGAGAGGCTTCCTCAAAAATTATGAGTCGCCTCCCACCCACCCTGGAAACATTAAGTTTTATCTACGTTGGAAGAAAATGAGGTCCCTGTTCGGTGCTCTTTTCCTTAGTTTCATGCTGTCCTTTAATCAAATTGGTGAGTATCATAATAATGATTCTTTTTTTAATTCTTGGCACATATAGATCCTTGGTCAACATCTGGATCATTTGTCTCTGATGTGATGAGTTTTATCTATATTTTTGTATATTTTTCTTTTTACAGAAGCAACAGGTCTAAAAAGAATCCGCACTATAGGAAGTTCTTTGAATGATGAGGAAGACGCGAGGATAATAGCTCAGTATGGCACTTCTAGACGCCAAATGCCTATACAACAGGATACTGCTTGGCTGAGAAATCGTGCGCCTCAATACAACCCAGGAAAAGCAGGGCAAGGAACCAACCCTCATGTTCCAGGTTTGCATTTCCCAAAAAACCCTGATGTTCAAGTTCTGAATCACCCATTAAATAACCAAGGAAGGCAAGGAATATGTATCCAAGAAGGGCAAGGAATAAATATCTCAGAAGGGCAAGGAAGAGAAGAAACGAAAAATAAAAATTTCAATATGAACAGAAGTTATATGTTAGCTCCTCTTTCGATTGCGGAAGTAAGAGGTAGTCTTTCTCCATTGAGGTCTTCCGTGGTTAACGTAGAAAAAATTTCTGAGGAACGAAAAAAAGAGTTTGAATCTATCGAAACCTTTCATAAATATTATGGCTTTCCTGATGATGATGCTGGTTCTTATCGTAAATTTTTTGTGAATTATTTTGGAGGTTCTAGAGCTGGCTCTGAAAAATAATGCTTTCAAAGGGAGGGATTCGTTCTATGCTCTTATGTACAGTCTTATGATTTAAACATCTATGTTTTCAAATTATCTTGTTTATGTAATATTTTTTTTTTGAATGCAGACATTATTTACTGGCAATATTGTATTGATGGTGTTTTATTTTCTATGAACTATGTTGGTTATAATAGAGTAATAAAAAGTTTATTACATCCTCATCCTGATGAGACTTTGAGACTTATAATTTTCTTCACTTAAGGTTGATTGAGCTTTAAGTAAGTTAAATTTCTTTTTGATCTGAAATCGAAACAAATTTAATTATCTCTTTGAGAGTAGAAATTTCGACAGTTTCGTAATATTGGTGAGAAAGCTTCTGTATATACATTATTCTGTGAACTAAGGAGATTGTGAAGCGCGAGATTCGACAAACGAGCACCCAGGTGCGCTCAAACCTCTGAGCGAAGCAAGCCATGCGTGAAGATGAATTGGAGATGATTGTATACTCTATCATTAAATCATAAAAATTTTGACTGGAAGTGTTATCGCGTACAATTAATTACTTTTATTTGATAATTATGTGTCAACAATTGAGCGATAAAATAAAATTGTTTTATCTCAATTATGGTTACATTTTTTCGTATGACGAACCATTATTTATTCACAGAATTCAACAAATATAATTTTTTCCCAATACATTCACGTTTTCTTGAATAATAGAATTTTTCCATGGAAAACTAGAAAAATGTACAATCCTCAAACATTTTAAAAATCAAAAACAGAATTCTGTTGTAAAGCAGCGCATGAAACCCCTTAATGTGTATAAGTAATTTGGAGCATATTTATTGATTAGCATTTCAAGATTCCTGGGTTCCTAACCAGAAAAAAACAAATTTTCATTAAAAAAAATTATTAATAAAAAAGAATTTGTATATTTTTACTTGAAAATGTTGGATCGGTAAACTTTTTTTATATAATTCAAATTTGAATAAGAGATTTGCGTATGCAAGTATTTCTTCATTTGAATTTCGAAAAGAACGAATATTCAAGTGCAGCTTTTGTTTCATTTTACTCTGTTCTGTCAAAACCAAACTATAGTGTTTATTTCAATTTAAAAGGCTGAACAAATTGTGTCTCTACGATGAATTAATGTATTTGTTTATGAATCTCAACGCTCTGCTAATACAAGTCTCAACAGGTTATTGGCCCAGGGATTGTTCAAATTAATTAGTGCGTGATAAATTGAAAGACACATCTTTTCCGATGTTCGATTACCTAGAAACCAAAAACAGGCTTGAAGTGCCAAACGTAATTGAATTTGAATTTGCTGTAGAAATCTCTACTCGAAGATTTCGTATCGAACCGCTTTCCAAGCATAATTAAGACATTCGAAATTAACAAGCCCAGGCACTACTCTTTGAAAATGACAGCTGGGGCTATGTGAAAGAAAAGAAGACGAGACCAGAAATCTTTGATGGAAATGACGCATCAAAGCTAGCAGCGAAGTCATGGGATCTCTCAGACAGCAAAGCAAGGTCTGCTCTTATTCTAGTCATCAGTCCATCAGAGCTAAAACAAGTTAAAGGATGCGAAGCTTTACGTAAGGTATCACGAAAATTGGAATCGCTGTATCAGTCTGTAGGACCTGCTCGGAAAAGAGTTTTATTCAAGCAATTGACCTCGAGTAAAATACACATAGATGAGGACGTACGTTTCCATTTAAATACATTTTTCGATGCCGTTGATAAACTTAACGGATAGAGATTGCAATAAACCAATAACTTCTCTCTAATTTATTACTACAGAACTTACCAAGGTCTTTTGATAATTTTCAGTCAAAAGAAGAAATCAAGAACTCCATGGTTGCTAGCAGGAACGGAGAAAAATGGAAATCACAGAATTATTTTGAATATGAATGTATTTGATGCAGACAACGAGGGCATAAGGCTTCAGATTGTCCAAAAATCGATCAACGCTCATCACAAGCGACGAAAAAGGTAGAAGAAGTTATTTTTTTTATCCACAACATGTGGAGAATCGAAGTAGGTAGCGTTGCAAGCAGAGAAAATATCTCGTCATAGTAAATGGTGTCTAGTAAATGGGTGTTCATCTCACATGTGCTTCAGTGCTGAAAAATTCGAAACTATGAAGAAGCCTCATGATTCTATCTTGAAGTATGCCAACAAAGCAACAACAGAAATCACGGCGAAAGGTACAGTAAAAATAATCACTTCAGTTAATCATTCTGAAAATATCATCAATCTAGAGAATATGTTGTATGTACTTGACTTGAGAGTAGATTTTTTATCAGTCGCTCAAATAACAGATAAAGGACATTGTGTTATTTTTTATCAGCACGAGGCCACCGTTATCAATTTTCGAGGGGACGTGATGACAGTTGCTGAACGAGTCGATAATCTCTACTATCTTCAAGAACATGACGAATGTGCAGGTATAGATTCCGAAACATCATCTACCACAAAATGGAGATGAACAGGCTATATAAATGAATTTCAATAAAAGGGATCACCTTTTCTCTTGTGAAGTTTGTCTACCAGGCAAGATGACACGAAAACCTTTTCCTAAAATATCCACGAGAAAATCTGAAATTGAGGATCGGATTCATATGGATTTGTGTAGTTCAATGATATGCCAATGAAATAGAGGGAAACGGTATGTAGCTACTTTTATTGACGACAGAACTCGATATTACGGAATACAATTCTTACGCAACAAGAATGAAGTTCCTTCAGCATTCAAAAAGTACGAGGTCATGGTCGAGAATTTCACTGGAGTGAAAATAAAATATATAAAAACAGACAGTGGGAAAGAATACTGCGATCAGGAATTCGACAACTACTTGGAACAAAATGGCATTAGAAGAAGACTCACTGTTCCTTACACACTGCAACAAAATGGTATCGCTGACGGAAGAAACCGAACTCTCATCAAATATGCCCGGTACATGATGATTGAATCTGAAATTGCTCCATCATTTTGGGCAGAAGCTTTCGCCACACCCCATCATATTAAAAATAGATGCCCCACGAACTATTTGAAAGGTAAAATCCCTTTTAAATTGTAGACTGGTAATGACCCAATTCTGTCGTACTTGAGACCTTTTGGTTGTAAAGTGATCATTCTTGATAACTGACCAGGAAAGGGAAGATTCAATGCACAAGGAAGAAAAAGAATATTCATCGGCTATTCAGATCAGTGTGAGGCTTACAGAGTTTCAGTCCCATTTAAAAAGAAAATAGAGCTACGAGGAGCGTTACATTTTTGAACGAATTTCAACAAGCGAAGTATGAAGAGTTTGCCAACGAAAAAGTACTGAATCCCTCTAAAGGCCTCAAGAACTTTGAAACTACTCCAGAATCTGAAACGACAGAAATTGAATTCAATCACATAATGAGACAAGAAATTGAATAAAATGTTCAACCAGCTCCAATGGGAAAAATCCAAAACAACGAGAATTCTGTAGTATCGGTGAACGAACAACGAACCAGAAGAGAAACAGATAGGCCAAGAAAAGTACGTTCTGAAAATAGGGAAAGACCTCGTAAAATGTATCAACCGACTGTATGAAGAGTGGAAGAATAATTGGACAATGCTGATGAAGAGAAAAATCAATTGGCTAACCTTGAAGGAGAGCAACAGCATCTAGGAGAACTCAGACGTTTTGAAGAGAATTCCGTTCTAGAGGAAAATCTTAAAGAAAACCCTGATCTAGATATGGCAGAAAATTCTAACCAATGTTGCGTTAACAGAATCATTTCTGGAGAAGTCAATCTTTCTGAGGTGCTGTTCAAGGATGCAATGTCCAGCTCCGAAGTTGCAGGATCGAAGGATGTAATTAAGAAGGAATTCAGATCATTGCTGAAGAACAAGACCTGGAAAATAGTTAACAAACTAAAAATCAGACGCCTGATAGGATGTAAAATGATCCTGTGCAAAAAGCGAAAGACTCAAGTGGAACATCTCAGTCGGAAAAAGCACAATTAGTAGCTCAAGGTTTCAACCAACGTGCTGGCGTGAACTAAAACGAGGTATTTCTTTCTGTTGCGCTTATGAGCTCAGAGTGGCTAGTTTTTTTGGATAGCCATAGCAACAGGCAAGGTTAGCAATGTTAAAAATTATTGAAAGTTCTCATTATTTTCAGGAAATCATGCATTACTTCCAGTCCCATGATTAAAATTCGAATTTTAAAGGTTCTTTCGTAGTTTCTCGATCGGAAAAGACCACAGACAAGGTCCCATTTTATGAGAAACTCTCACCTATCTTTCAAAATATGCCAAATACCATCGAAGTTGAATATTATTTACACTTCTCACGATTTTCAGAAAATAATGCATTGGATCCGGTGGCATAATGCGATTTAGACATTTTCTACGCTTCTCATGATCTTTAGGAAATAATGCATAATTTCTGGTAGCACGATTGAAAGTGATGTTTCAAAAGTATTTTAAGTAGTTTTTCAAACAAGGAAGACATCAGAGGCCAAATGCCTCCAAAGTTAAAAATTATTTATACTTTTCAGGATTTTTAGGAAATAATGCATCACTCAAGGTGGCTAGATTGAAATTAATGGTTTAAAAACATTTTGAGTCATTTGTTCAAACAGTGAAGATGAAAGATAAAGTCTCATTTTGACCGCAAATTAGGATAGGGGACAATTTTAACAAAAAATTCTCACCTATTTTTAAAAATATGCCAAGTACTATCAAAGCTAAAAATTATTTACACGTCACATGATTTCCAAAAAATAATGCATTGCTTCCGGTGGCACGATGCGAATTGATGGTTTGAAAATATTCTAGCTAGTTTTTAAAACAGGAAAGACAACAGACAATGTCTCATTTTGACGAGAAACTCTCTTCCATATTTTATAAGAGGCCAAAGATCAGCAAAGCTAGAAATTTATTGAAACTTCCCTTTATTTACAATTCTCATGATTTCCAGAAAATAATGCATCTGTTCCAGTAGCATGATCGAAATTTACATGTCAAAAATTTTTTTGGTAGTTTTTTGAGTACGGAATATAACTTGAAAGGTGTAATTTTGACGCAAACATTCACCTATTTTCAAAAATAGGCCAAGTGCCACCGAAACTGAAAATTATGTACACTCCTCATACGCAGTTTGAAGATGGCTTACTTTAGGCACTGGTGAAAAAGCTGCGCATGCGCACTTTCGAGATGATGTACTTTAGATACTGGCATAAGTAACTTTAAACACTGGTGTTGGTATCTTCTTGAAATAAATTTAGAGTTAACTTGAACAAATCCTTTAATGATTGAAGTTTTGTTTTTAGGTTTCCTAGCCGTTTTCGTCCGTCGTACAAAAGGGCATAAGGGCGAAAATTTGGCACAGCAAAGGGGCATAAGCCCCAAAAAGTTTTTTTTCATAAAATTTCGCTTACATACTTGTTTTTAACAAAATTTCTTTTTTCAACAAATTTTTTTTTCAAACATTTTTTTTCACTAAATTTTTTTTTCAAAATCTTTTTTTTCATCAAATTTTTTTTCAAACATTTTATTTAAAAAAAAAAATGTTTACAGAAATTTTTTTTCAAAAATTTTTTTTCTACATTTTTTTTCAAAATAATTGTTTACGAAATTTAAAAATCTTTTCTTTTAAGATTAGTATTTTTCGTTAACTCCTCCTAACACAACTTGTATCACTTGTATCACAAATAACTATTCTTGCTTTTAGCAGGGCACCTAGCATCTTGTGAAAAATGTTTGCTGCTTCCACATCAACCGCACATTTTCCCGATGTCCGTTTTTATTTTATTTTGATAATTTCCTTTTCCCCAGGATGGTTTAGTAATCTTATTTGATACTTCATTTATTTCTCGACTTTTATCTTTGTTTCCATAATCTTCAAATTGGTAGTTCACAGCTTCGAGTGTATTCGCTTCTGTAATAATTTTATCCAGCGTGATGGTATCTCCTATGGTCAAAATTTTCATCCGTAATTCTATTGAGGTACATTTCTCTGCGATCTGATCGATAAGGTGATCTTTGGTTTTATGAAATCCACATTTCCCGGCTTGACTTCTTAGCCTAAGTAAAAACTTCTCGAGTGTTTCGCCTTGTTCTTGTTTTAAAAGTCGAAAAATATGTCTCTGAAAAACCTTGCTTTGTTTTGGTAGATAATACTCATCTAGTTTTTGTACCGCTATTTCAAACACGTTTGTTTCTGCAGAAGGCTCAGAATTTGCACCTGGTAAATTATAATATATATCCTGAAGACCTGAACCCCCTAAATGTAATAAGCTTGCTCTTTTTGCTGAAGGAGTTTCGATTTTTGCTGCTTCTAAGTATATTCCTAAGGATCTTTTCCATTTTCCCCATCTGAGGCCTACAGAGGCACTGCCGCCTTCTAAATCAAATCTTTCTAAAGCTGGCAGTGTACTCGACATTTTGCTTGTAAATCCTGGTGGTCGACCTGAAACAAAATTTTTTTCTTTTTTTTGTTTGTTCCCAATTTAATGGTGGTATTCTATACAAATTTTATTTCCAATTTAATGGAGGTATTTTGTATCAAATTTATTCCCAGTTTAGTAGAGATATTTATTCCACCTTATTCCAATTTAATGGGGGTATTTTATACCACTTATTTCCAATTTAATGGAGGTATTTTATACCAGCTTATTTCCAGTTTAGTGGAGTTATTTATACCACTTATTTCCAATTTAATGAAGGTATTTTATACCAGCTTATTTTCAGTTTAGTGGAGTTATTTATTCCACCTTATTCTAATTAAATGGAGGTATTTTATACCAGCTTATTTCCATTTTAGTGGAGTTATTTATTCCACCTTATTCCAATTTAATGGGGGTATTTTATACTACTTATTTCCAATTTAATGGAGATATTTTGTACCAGCTTATTTCCAAATAATATGGTTATTCATGCTACTATCAACAATTCATATGTAATTTCAATTAAAGTACTTTGGGACCACTCATTTATTGTTTACAATGGGAAAAATGTAGTATATTGCTCAAATGTAATGAGGATTATCGAATCAAGGTTACTAGGTATTTCTTATTTCTGTCTAACTGATTTACCATTGAATTTTCCAGTTTTAAATTAATAATAATAATAATAATAGATCTTTATTAAGATGCCAACAACATATACAAAGTATTCAGAAAATATTAATGGAAGGGGCACTTAAAGGGCCGAGGTACAGTTCAGAGCTGCTTTGCAACCTAACCCTCAAACCTTATAAACTCGGAGCGCTACCGCATAAGCTAACTAACGGTTGAAAGACTCTCATCGCCGTCCATGTGACATGCGTTTATTTTTTTAAAGTTGTTTTTCTCGAGAATGGCTGAAAAGCGCATCTTATTACTTTAGATTATTACAAGTTTGGTAATGACCTATTACTGGGTGGAGTATGAATCCAAACGAAATTCCTAAGGTTGTACGTTCCATTAGTAAAACTGTTGCAAAATCTATACCTACTATTTGTTGTTTATAACGATTGTTATAAATACAAACCCTCAATTATTAAACTGGACTGTTTTTTAATCAGTTTTTCAATCTTCGGTACAAAATAAATCTTTTTACGCTCTCTTGATATTGTCTTGTCCGATGAGCCCTTACTTATTCACAGCCTTATTTAAGCAATATATATATTTTTTAATATAAGCTACTCTACAAGCTAAAAGTTTGGAGCTATTCGTAATAACCTTTTTTTATGACGTTTTATTTTGTGCCAAATATAAAAAAAAATCCATTTTATTAATTGAGGGGTTTTATTTATAAAAATTATTATATGCAATCAGGCAAGAGAGTTTATGAACAATTGACAATTTTATTAATAGTCGGTATAGGTTTCACAAAAACTTTAGTGAAAATTATGATACTGGATGGCCTGGATGATTTTTTATTCACAAATGTTAGTTTTAGACTATTTTCTCTTCAAAATGGCCATTTCTTAAAAACAATTCGAAATCGACCGTAAATAAGTTTTATACTTTTCTGAGCTAATAGTTTCTAAGATAAATCTAAGCGAATTTTTTCATTTTGTTAAAAAATAATTTATTTGTTACGCTGTAATTTACAAACGGTTCGTCGACTTCGCGAATTATAAAAAAATGGTCAACATTTTTGTTGAAAGTGTGATATTTTTCAATCCAATATGTCTATGCTCTATGTTTGCGTTTTTGAGAGAAGAGAACTTTTTTTTGTCCGAAAAACGAAAATTCACATTTTTCGTCGAAGCAACACAAAATGCAAAAAGACCTGACTGCTTGTATTGAAATTTCGGTAAAAATAGACGTATTTTCTGAATGAAACCTAATATTTGGCCATTGCTTGGAGTGGTACATATTTTTAAAAACATTGTTTAACTTTGATACTTTTCTTCTAATGTTCAAACAGTTTTCCATTATCAATTATATGTAATTGAAAATACGGCAAAAAAATCCTGAAAATAACCAATAAATACGTAAGGATATAGTTTTTTTATTTTTGGCAACTCGTGATCAAACTCTGAAGTATCAGTCCAAATTTTCGAAAACTAAAAATTTTCGCATGTTAAATATATGTATTTTTTTTCGAAATCCCAATATTGACACGTGCCACCGGGCACTTGAAAATCTCATATATTTAACATGCGAAAATTTTTGGTTTTCGAAAACTTGGACTGATTCTTCAGAGTTTGATCACGAGTTGCCAAAAATAAAAAAACTATATCTTTACGTATTTATTGGTTATTTTCAGCATTTTTTGCCGTCTTTTCAATTACATATAATTAATAATGGACAACTTGTTGAACATCAGAAGAAAAGTATCGAAGTTATATAATGTTTTTAAAAAAATGTACCACTCCAAGCAATGGCCAAATATTACGTTTCATCCAGAAAATACGATTATTTTTTTACATTTTTTGGGAAACTTTTGGGGAGATTTGTCTCACTCTAGAGTGAAAATGAATTTTTCAATGCATTTTTAGACCATTCTTATGTATACACTCCCTACAGAATAAGTCAAAGGAACAAAATTGTTTCTCGAAAAAAGGCCTATAGAAAAATGTTATTCTACACTTTCTTCTATTTCGCGTTATTTTCAAGATTTTCGCGAAAATATGTAGAAAATCGTTTGAAATTTATTTTTTGTCAACAATACAATTTTAATGGTGTCATAAAAAACAAAGAAAACATAATTTAAGAGTTTTCACAACTTTTACATCAAAGTTCTTCCTTTGAAGAAGGTATTTTTCAAATAATCCACACTCATCATTTTTTATAACTTACTCCATTATTCGTTTACCAACACGTTATGAAAACTGTTGAGTCCTTTTTGATTTTTCATCACACAATAAAATTGGATTGTTGAGGAAAAAATAAATCCTAATAGATTTTATACATATTCTCGCAAAAATCTCGAGAAAACGTGAGATAGAAAAAAGTATCAAGAGACACTTTTCTAGAAATTCTTTACAGACAAAAATGTTGCTCCTCTGCTTTTTATCCTACCTAGTGTAATGTTGGCAAAAAAAACGTGAATTTTCGTTTTTCAGACAACAAAATTCTCTCCTCTCTTAGGTGCGGTCACAGGGCAAGAGTATCATGGAATATTTATTTCCTCATATTTATTATTTTATTACTGTTACTATTATTGTTTATTTTCATACAGATTATTATATATATTATATTATGATTTGAAAATAATTTTTAAAAATTGAAATTATAATTAAATTATTAAAATTAATAAATTATTAAAAAATAACTAAAAATAAATTGTATTATTGTATAATAAATCTAAGTAATAACATAATATAGTATATACCTGATCAAATGGGATAGAATAGGATCAAATTTCATAGATTACTATTATTTAATTTATTTAATAATTCATTTCCTCTTTCCGTCAGGATGAATCCAGAAAGAAAATCAAGAGAAAAACGATGGGTTTTTTGCATAAAATGACATAGAATATAGATGAATAAATGTTGTCTATTTTTTGACAATTCACGTTTTCAAGTTTTAAAATTCAAATACTCATAACTTTCTCAATGACAAATTTTTCATTCCCCTTAAAAAACAACATATTCAAGTAGAAAATGATGTTATGACTCCAGTATATGGACTGCCAGTCCGATTTGAAATGAATTCGGTATTTCAGAAAACTTGTTTGTTAATAAATAATGAAATTGTTAAAATAATGGTTTGAACCAAAAGTGGCCAGGTTTTCGAAAAACAAAACCAAGATATTCGTAATCACGGGACATTTTTTTACCTTTTGAACTAAAGGTATCTCAGGGACCTCTTAGTGCATATAAAATTGTTAGCAGCGACTGAAAGTAAATGTTATATAGTCAATTATAGAATCTCACCTAAAATCAGAGGCAACCACTCGTAATATGTAATACACTGATGTACAGCAATAAGAATTCTTCTTGCTTCTTGGTAAATCTTTTCGTCCTGCCACTTAGAATTGAGTTTAGCCAAAACTCCAGCAATTCGATTGTGTTCTCTGAGCAGAACAATCTGCAGAACTGTCAAATCTGTATTCTGATTTACTCTTATGTCACCTGGAATAATATTTCATATATTGAATAAATTTATCATTTGTAACTAAAATGCCTATAAAATCTTTTATATTGCAAATTCCTTATATATTGTTAAGGGTCAATGAGGATAAAAAAGTATACAGTGGAGTAGTGATAGTGATGCATCTCGATCATTTCAGACGAAGTCGAGATTTTCTCGAAACACAACCACATTGGATTACAATGTGGGATGAAGATCAAGCATTTTTAGTCTCGCAAAATAGACAAGGCGATCATATTGTCCGACTAAGGTTTCGCCTCATTTCGATAAGAATCTTGTTCGAAGTTTTAATTTCATCTGACGATACTTTTGAAAATTTTTGAAATGCTCGACATGCATGACTGCAGTGGAGGGAGTAGAAAAAGTCTAATGTCAATAGACAGAGGACAAAGCTAGGGCCACAGGTCAGAGTTCAACGGTGAAAATTAAAATATCCTAGATCAGAGGTGAAAGGTCAAGGTTAAAGGTAAGGGGTCAAACTTCAAACATCAGCTGCCAATAGCTTAAGATGAGTGGTCATAAGTCAAACACTAAAAGTCAAAGATGAGAGGCAATACGTCAAAAAGCTAGAGGTTAAAGGTCAAAGGCGAGAAGTCGAAAGTAAATTTTAGGGTTACAAGAATTTTTTCGAAAACTAAAAAATGCATACCAGCTTTATAGCACACGTTTGCTTTTCCGTTGCAAACCCCAAATTGCTCTTTTATAATTGGTGGCCAGTCGTGATTGTTTCGTTTTTCGACAATTAATCGACCACCTTTTTTTTCTCGTAAACTTGCTGCCTCTTGATCACTAGACCCATAAACTATGGAGAGATCTAGGAATCCTGTAACTATTGTCAGCTGAAATAAAAGAAGAAAATTGCAGTAAAAATGAAGATATAAAATTATTTTAAACAAAATTCACATAGGATTATTATTTTAAATTTTGTTTGACCTGTTCTGCAGCCTTGCCTCGTGTATTACAGCCTCTATTCAAATCAGTATTAGTACGTATGAATCTACCCATACACTGTATTCCACTATTTTTGTAATCTGGATCATTATCGGGTACAAGAAGCGGATAGCACAAAGCTTTTTTCATATAATCTTTAGCAAGCTTCCCATTTGAACAACACTGATTATCCGCTGTAATATTATTACAATCTCGTACATTAATAATATTAAAATCGTTGAAGAGGAAATGTAAATTTTTTAAATAAAATTGATGAGTTTAATTATATCATATCATTCATAACTAATACTTACGTGTTTCTATGCGAGGATCTACCAGAGCCATATCATGTGTTACAGCCTGGCCGTATTGCATTGTCGCTAAAGTAAACTTTTTATCAAGATTTTTGGAATCGGTATTCAAGCTGGTACTGAGAATTCTAGGAAGTGGCAGTGGTTTTCCACTTTTGGACACTCTAGGAACATGAACCCCTAAAAAATTTTAATTTTAATAAATAATTCCAGTTCGGTATCCATTTTTTTTTTCAATTATTCACCGTCATGATAAACAGCAGGAAGCAGACGTCCATTTCTTGTAAATGGCATTCCCCAGGTGGGATGCAATTTATTATTGCAGGAACCATTGATAGTTCGATACCTCGATTGTTCACAATGTTTTGGAAAAACATCACCGCATTGGATTTCCGTAGCTTGAGGCGTTTTTTCGCGTTTAATGCTATATTAGTATTTCCAAAAATATTATTTGAATATTAGAAAAAAAATGTGGGCGTCCGCATGAAAAGAGTCCTTATGGTCGGTTCTAGTTTAGGAGATATTCATGTTTTTCTAAGCTGAGGTCAAAATTATTATTTCCGTGTTTGAGTGGGGGATGATACTAGGACCTATAGTGAATCTTTTGGGACTATACTCATATATAGAAAGTAACCGGAAGCAGGTATATTTTATCTTCGAAGAAAAATTATAACGCGCGTGCTTATGACACTTGTCAAGTTTAGATGCGTTTATCTCGAAAAAAGGTTTTTTCGAACTTCCAACTTCAGAAATGCCCCCTTGACTCATTTTTCGACTTAGAGGGTTCATTTTGGACCTAAAATACCGGGAATTTATCCAGCTATAGTCTCCTATACGTAAATTCCATACATGCTGCAAGGGCCCTTTTCATTTGGTCGCCCACAAATAATTCAAAGTTTATCCTACTTAATGATATTTAAAATTACGATAATGATTGTTAATATTCATCGAATCTTAACCAACGAAACAGGTTTTTCTAAGATTATATATTTTTAAATCAAATAATAAAATTCGAACGGAAAATTAAATTGACAAAGCATTTTACATAAGATTCTTCATACGGAAAAGGAGGATTATACTTTAGCAGAACTTCTTCTTAAATTTGATTTCATTAGAGTTATTAAATTTGCAAATCTATAGAATCTTTCTTAGTACTCACTTGTTTTTAGTTTTTGCCCCAAGTATGAGGGATAGCAGAATCAGAATATAGCTTTTATTCATGTTTCTGTAAAAAATATAGGACAGTTGAGGGCACTTGCCACCTGCGCTTTTCGAACTGTTTTTATTTTCCACGACGGATTGAGAGAAATTGCGAAAAGCGCATTCTTCCCGATATGTATTTTTTTTTTAATTAATCCACAAAAAGGTAATCATATCGGGAGGTTAAACCTCTATTCCTTACGTACTTAGATCTGCTGAAATGGAATATGAAGTCCAAAATTACGCCTCACATCAAATTTTCCTGTAAAATGGGCCTATTGGCAGACAAAAAGTGCAAAAATGGTCAAATTTCACTGAAAATTGGTACTCGAGGGTTTTCGTGACCGCTATCTTCGAATCTACAATAAAAATACTTTTTTAATGCCAAATGGACGACGAGATTAGTGCCATCCAATTTTAGCAAGGGTTCTATATTCAATTGTTTAGCAAGGGTTCTATATTCAAGGGTTCTATATTCAAGGGTTCTATATTCAATTGTTATCTATACATCAAAAATCAACAATTTCACTTACAAATTAATCAATTTTCAGTTAGTTAGTTATTCAAAAATTGAAAATATTCTATAAGGTTTCAATTGGACGTTTTCATTTGTTCAGCTACTAAGGCTTTCAAATTAAAACAGTTTAATTTTTAATGATATCTGTAAATTCTTAAATTTTAAAAGGATCTAAAATCGTTTTGTAAAATAAATTATTGTTCACTTTTTAATACGGAAAGTACAATTTAATTTAAAAAATTATCATTTAATTTATATTTATAGTTGATCGACTACAAATTTTTTTATCCAATTTTTTTTGTTTTGAACGCTTTTAATCTTTAATTGTTTAAGTCTTCAAAATTTTAGTTATTACTTTGGCTTGAAAATGAAAATCTAAAATGGAAAAATTGAAGTTAAAGATTTTAGAAATGCGCATGATAAACTGAATTATATCAGAATTGAAAAAGTTAATAACTGAACCTAAAATCAATAAAGCAGTTGAAATTGAAATGATTTTAAATTTGTAAGTAATTTTTCAAAAAATACAAAAGACATAAAGATTATTATTTTCAAATTACATCATATCATCACGTGATATTAAATTTGCGATATTTCAAGTAATTGGACAAATTTTTCAGAATATTTATTAGCAAAGTCGCGTTGACGTGGTATATAGGGGTTGATTTTTAACGTTAAGGTTTGAAGTACGAAAATTAGAGTTGTTTTTTTAAGAGCCTTAAAGTTAGAGACTGTTGAAATTGAAAAATTTCGGAAAATTATATTTTTTGGCAAAGTGATATCTGCTTGTGGTAAAAATCGGCCGTTTTTTAACATTAAGGGTAGGAGCCCGAAAATCGGAGCTGGTATTTTTGAGGAGCCCAAATGTTCCCAACAAATTCAGCGTGCTTCATTTTTTTGAAGAGTTGCATTTGTCTTATTAAGGATGATTTTGAAGTGTAAAGGTTTTTCTATAATTGAATTTCAGGGGATTCTGGAACTCAAAAAAGGCCAAAAATACGTTGGGGTTTAATTTGTGAAAAATTCACATTTTTCAAATAGGGTTGATTTGGGAACTTGAGGCTTGCTTTGGGGCATTTGTTTTTTGCGGAATTCAAGAACCCAACGTTCTGGTGGATTGAAAATTTTTGATTATTTTGTTATTTTAGAAGGTGTATGTGCTTAGTTGATGTAAGCTAATTGATTCTTGGAAAAAATCAAAGGAGCCCAAAAAAGCCTGAAATTCTGAGCTTTAAAGAATGCTCAAATCCGATTGTGCAGGTCCGGCGCACACTTCAACAAGTTTGTTCCCGCCAATTCACTATTTTCGGCTTGGCCACATGTGATGTGTACATTTTGTTCGCTTAAAATATTAATAGCTCATTTAGCTACATTGGTTTTCCAATTAACTGGAACAAATAGTTTGACCAATTACTTAGTTTGTATTATTGACTATGTTATAACCAATGAAATGAATACACATCAGGGACATATTTTACCAACCTAATCATTTGCCCGTTATGAAAAAGTATTATAGGAAATGAAGAATATGTATATTTATAAAGATGGGCCAACTTAAACTTTTTGTTTAGTTCACTGAAAAAAAATATAGTTTATAAATGAGTCATTTATTTTTAAGCGAAAAAAATGTACATTTCAAGATATATATTCATTAAGTCAAATAAAATTGTATATGATGAATCTGGCTTATTTTCGGCCAGATTAAATTTTCATCTATATCACCTTGTTTTATTCTACCATCTCTAGAAGATTTATACATAATCATACTGTTAGAAATTTTTTTAATCTTTTTAAAAATGTTTATGCTATTTTTTATAATAAAAGAAAAGGATTTGGAACAAAATTAAAAAATAAGTAATTAATGTCTTTGGTACCAAACTTCTGCCGAGATTTTTCCAAAGCTTATTAAGGATATATTTTATTTCATAAAATATCAATTAAAAACTGAGAAGTTTAAATTTCGAAAACAAAAATTTTAAATGCAAGAAAGTACAAAAACATTTTTCATCCGACGCTACCTCAAAATACTTGGCCAAGATTGTGTCAATAAGAGTCAGCAGTGGATTGTACAATGTACATTGTCACATTTTCATTACATTTTTTATTACATATTTATCACATTCTTACATTATTATTGTTATTGTACATAACATTTTCTCTCTGTCCTGTCACAGGGTACCTTCCCGGCCCCACGAGAAAATAGATATGGGTAGGTGTTTGAGAAACATTATTTCTGTGACTAGTTGCATGGGTGCTTTCCCGTCCCCCCGGAGACGTTGGGAAGGTGAAGTTGTTCGATCAACATTATTCTTGTGACCAGTCATAGGTGTGGCTTTCCGCTCTCACTAGACGATAGATAGGGGTAGGGTTATGACCAACATTACTTATTTGACTAGTCATAGGGGTGCCTTCCCGTCCCTAAGAGATGTTGGAAAGGGGTAAGGGTGTAATAAATATTAATTCTGTGACCAGTCAAAGGGGTGCCTTCCCGCCCCCACGAAACGTTAGAAACGGGTAGGGGCTTTACTATCATTATTTCTGTGACCAGGCACAGATGTGCCTTCCTACTCCCACGAGAGGTTGGAAAGGGGTAAGGGTTTGACCAACATTATGTCTGTGACTAGTCAGAGAGGGGTGCCTTCCCGCCCCTACGAGACGTTGGAAAGGGGTAGGGGTGTGACCAACATTATTTCTGTGACTAATCACAGGGGTACTTTCCCAACCCCCATGAGACGCTAATTAGGGGTAGCGGCTTGCCCATCATTTTTTCTCTGACCAGTCACAGGGGGGCTTTTCCGCCCGCACACGAGACGTTGGAAAACGGCAGGGATTTGGCCAATATTATTTCTGTGGCAAGTACCATGGGCGCTTTCCCTCCCCTCTCAAGTCGTTGGAAAGGTTTAGGGGTTTAAACAACACTAATTTCCTAACACAACATAACTTCTCTGTCCAGTCACAGGGATGCCTTCCCGCCCCCACGCGACGTTGGAAAATGGTAGAATTTGGCCAATATTATTTATGTGACAAGTACCATGGGTGCTTTCCCTCCCCTCGCAAGACATTGGAAAGGTATAGGGGTTCAATCAACACTATTGCTGTGACCAGAAGACTCAGGGGCGCCTTTTCGCTACCATAAATCGTTAATCGTTATTCTTGAGATGCTAATCGACAATAAAGTGCGATATACACATCAAACGTTCCATACCGGCAGTCTATCCACTCCGATAAGATTCATGCTGTTCTATAGCTCGGTTGCTTAGTGCGTGTGTTATAAAGTTTACGACTAGATAGTTTTTTTAGGTATTTAGTTAGGGTTTAAGTCTCAGCAAGTGCAATTTTGTAAAGCATTGATTATTTAAGTGACTGTGTATTAATAATATTAAAAAATTAAGAATATATAAGGCCGAATTTATTTACAGCCAGTCAGCATGTACATTAAGGAATATCGAAAAGAAAATTCATAAATTAAAAACGCCTTCGCACTGAAAAGTTGCATTCTGGGTTCGCTGTAACGTGTATACATTTTGAAATTAATCGATCCATATCTTGCGGTAGGGTGGAGTCGAAATAGAATACAACAATTTTTGAATCGCAGAGTTTTTGAATAATTTTTGTTCAGCATAGCAGAACTTTCTTATGTTCAAAACATACTTCAAAAAACTTTAGAAGATCAGATCTTTAAAAATGACGAGTTAATTTCAAAAATTCAGCAACTCGTCATTTTTAACGCGATCTGATCTTCTTAATTTTTTTGGAAGTATATCCTGAACATAAGCAAGTATTTCTACGCTGAAAAAAAATCTAATTTTTAGAACTTCTAGATTTCTTTCTCATTTTTACGTCTCCATGAAAAATTTAATTTCTTCTATATGAACTCAAATAAAAAATCTGAAAAAAATGGTAAAAATATAACTCCGCCCAACTGCAAGATATTAATCGATGCATTTCAAATTTTATACATGTTAAAGGGACCCAAAAGGAAAAATTGCAGTGCTAAGGCATTTTCAATTTCTAATTTTTTTTTTTTTGATCCACCATAATGTGCATGCCCAAATCACGGAATCGTTTCCGCAAGAAATATTGTCTTTTTCAAAGAATTTTAGATTACATGTATTTTACCGATTTAATGAAAACATTTTTTCGACAGTATTTCATTACATATACAGATACAGGTGCCTACTTTTTATTCTGATATATATCTTTCTATTTTATTTTTAAATCTACGCAAAAATTTCAAGAACTTTCAAAATTTACAAAATTTCGGCGATTTTTTTGAAAATGTTGAAACACAATTTTCTCAAAAACCCCAGAGTTTTTATCTCTTAATTTGTTTTAAAGTTATAACTAAAGTCGTCAATATACCTCATGACGTTTCATCTTGTGCCCGCGTCTTTTAGAGGATGAAGAATTTTTTTTTAATATTCGCTAGAACATGAATAAGAACAATCTTCTTTTGTCATAAATAATCAAGGAGGGTGTAAATCAACAGGTGAAAAAAATTTTTCTATCGACTTTTCCCATTAAAGTCTTAATATTCGAAGATAATAATCAATATTTTACATGTTTAAGCTACCTGAAACTACCTGAAGCTTGAAATATGTGAAAACGGTTAAAGAATTCCCTTATGGCACAAACAGGTAACCATGATTGACAAGATATTGTTAGAAAAAATAATGCAAAATAACAATTGTAACACAAATCAGGTAATTTAAAATTGTAAATTATGGATTAATATCTTCCAATATTTAGACTGTAAGAAACATTTTTGGACTAAAATGTGTTCTTCGTTGATTCACACCTTCTTTGATTATTTATGACAGCAGAAAATTAAATTTATTAATGTGTTAGCGAATATTTGAATAATAACGCAAGAGAGAAAAAATTGCTACGGGACTCTTTGTAGAACTTTTGGCAAGAAATAACTTTGTTCAATCGACCTTTTTGATGTGTCGTGTTTTTTTTCACAAAAATCATGAATTTTCATGAAAAAATTCTTTCCCCTTGCCAAGATGCAGGAACAAGATGAAATCTTATGAGATATTTTCACGATATTACTGCAAACTTTTTAAAAAATTGAGAGAAAAAACGCTGGGGCTTTTCAACAAAGTGAGTTTGAACAATTTTAGAAAACCCGCCGCCATTTTTTCAATATTGAAAGTGTTTCAGAAAAAGTTTCTAATGCATATAATTACTATATTGACTAAAAATTGATAAAGGCTAGGAAAAAGAGTAAAGGTGAGATAAAAGCGAAGTCATTCCACTACATATCGAAAGATTTTTTCATAGATGCTAACTTTTGTTCATATTTCTAATTATTACATTTTCGTTTTTTTATAGCACTTATATCGTTTTTTGTCTTGCAAAAAAAAGCATGAAACAAAAACTTATATTTGTGCATATCTAATGCTAATATTTATTGAGTAAACTGACTATTGAATTTTAAAGTTAAAGCTTGAGTCCAACGGCCTTAAATGAATATTTTCCTTGGACGTAAGAGTCAAAAGACTTTATTAGAACCTTTCAAAAACCGCCATGAGTCAGGCCAAATAATTTTCTAAATTTAAGTACGTATTGGTAAAAGTAAGTTCAAAATGTAAATCGTTTAAATATTATCGAGTTTTCTTTGGTAAAATATTGTAGTAACCATTTTGCTTAAAAAAATGTAGATTACAAATTTAAAATTTGCTCTCCGAAAATCTATTTTACAACAAATTTCATTCATCTCGGATTATTTTTCTAGTTTCTGTACGACTCATCAGATGCGCCATTATGTTTTCGAAAATTGTGATTTTGAATTTACAATCATCTGCGCGAAAAATCCGTGCGGAGTAAATTTATTCCTATACATAACCATACATTTTTAAAACTTCTTAACTTTCCTCAATACTCGATGATTTTTCTTGTACAATAAGGGTGCTTTCCTTAGAGGGGCTTTCCGCCCCTGTGCGAAAAAATGTTGGCAATGGAAATAAATTAATTTAAATAGGACATTTTGAAATAAGAAATTGTAATTGGCTATTTTACAATTTCATCTTTAAAATAACACCTAATACAAATATCTTTAGCAGTTGGTTAAATACTGTAGCTATTCGGACAAATACGTTAGTTTATCAGGGGAATAATTCTTTATAGGGGAATAATAGGGGAATAAATTCTTTTGAATAACATTAACGCGGATAACGTATTGAATTCAAAAATATTGAATGTAAGAAAAATACTTGAAAACTTACACGGAATTATAGTCTTATTTCAGAAAAAGTTTGTAATGCATATGTTTTTTATATTGACTAAAAATAGACAAAGGCTAGGAAAAAGGGTTAAGGTGAGACAAAAGCGAAGAGTCATTGCACAAAATATCGAAGGACTTCTTCGCAGAAGCTAACTTTTTGTTTATTTTTCTTATTATCACATTTTCGTTTTTTTATAGCACTTATATCGTTTTTTTCTTACAAAAACGACATTAATGAATACAAAAAACTTATATTTGTGCATTTTATTAGGTATATTATAACAAATATCAATATGGAAATTTATACGCTTATATGGGATTGTAGTGTTTAATAAAAGAATTTTGAAACCCAGTATTAAAAATATTCGCTATAATATATGCACAATACGCTTGAAGAATAAAATTGTTCAACATAATGTGACCTTTGCATTCATGAAATAGGATGTGTCATTTCCAAAGTATTTCTATGCATTGTCAATACGAATCAGTTCCCCGTTTTTTCCCACACGTCAGATTTTTAAGATTTGTTGAAACGAAGTAATTTTTGAGAAATTACAAATCGTGCTCAAAGTGAGTGTAAATAATTTTGTAAATAAAAGTGGTTACATGATTTCCGTGCGATTTTTAATGCAAAATCTAAGAACTACCTGCTTTCTCAAATAACTCAAACGGTTTTCGTGATGGTCGCAAAAAACGTTGAAAAAAAAAGATTTTATAGAAAATGTTGCACTCGAATATTTACTTGAAATGAAATAAAGGTAATTCTTTTCGTTTGTGCAAAAAGGAATTCAAATAAGTTCATAGTTCGAGCACCAACTGTTCACCAAATACCTACATAATGGGGAAACCATCACGTTCTGTAAATTTGACATTTTCACATTTTATACGAAAACTACACGAATTCTCTTCAATTCTTTGAAATTTAAACAATTTACGAAAATTTACTTGAATTTACATATTAATTCCTCTGAGGTTTTTATAATTCTCTTGAATTTCTCTTAATTCAATTGCATCGTGGAACATATGCAACAACGTGGGGTCCTTGCAGACCCCACTTTGTTGTTTGCGTACCGGCTTTCGAGAAATACTTGGATTCAATCCCAAATAGCTAGAATCAATGAAGCAACTATCCAGTAAAGAGGCTGCCGGTTGGCAAAATATTCTGTGGTGCAGGAGCACCGATATTTATGCCCGACCCGCTGGGCAGCGCGCGCCAGTCGGGTAGGACGTGGTGGGGGGATGGCTTGTGGTTGGTCGCTGCTGTGACGCGCGCGAGCCAACCTGTGCGGCATCCGTAGTAGCGGGGTCCGCTAGAGTGGAGGTAGATGCTGGTTAGCTACCAGCCTGGCGTGAGCAAAGCCAATCAGAGCCTGGTACCGGTATCACGCTCTGATTGGCCGAAATTGTGGCACGAGCGAAGTCTGATGGAAAAATTCTATGTTCTCTGAAACGCATTCAAATCTTACCTTTTTGTTTTATTATCATAAGAATATAAGAGGAATACATATTTTATATTAAGTTGACTAAGAGATTCATTTGTGCGATAATTATTCCTAATCTATGATAAGGATTTAAAATAAAATCAATCAAAACGTCGCGTAAAAGAAAAGTTTAATTATCTCTTTAAATTTGTCAATACGCTGGCGGGCGTCAAAATTTTCAGAGTTATAGCTAGCCCCCTGCAACGAATGAACGTCAGCGTTAGTTCTCTAGTACGATCAAGTGACGCGTGGAGCGCAGAAGGCGCTAGGAGTATTTTCAACCTATTTCTACATTTCAAGCATAGGCAAAATTAGTTAAAAATTAATTAATTTTCATAATATTCGTATTGACAATCGGTTTTATGCACAGCATAATTAAAGTTTTATATATTTTTCAATACTTGAGTAATTATATTTAAAAAAATCTTCAAAGTCCTTTCTTCTAGCTACGGGAAATATGATAGGTTTCAATTGTTGCATGGCATGAAAATAAATTTGAATTAATTTTCAACTCCAGAAACAACATTAAGCTCATAATTATACCAAAATATATTATTTAATTCTAAATTTGTCTTTTAAACTTATGTGAAGTATTTTTTCAAAAGATAAGTATGAAAAGAAAACATGGAGAAACAAACAATATATTTTTTTTATTACATATAGTTACAAAAAATACTGCAAAATTGATTACATATCTTCAGATAATAACACTCTGAAATTCTATTTGAAAAATCAAAATTACTGTTATAAAATATAAAATTTAATTAGAAATTGAAATTAAATAACAGATATTCTAGTTTTAAATTGGGGTGAAGGATTGATTTAATGGGAAAGGAAATAAAAATAAGAATGATGTCATATTTTGGTATAAAAAAGTAACTTATTAACAACAGTAAACCTCATACAAAAATGTTCAGTTCAGGGAGAAAAATACTGAAAAATCGAATTAATATAACTCAAATATAATTAGGAATGAGAGAATATGCAGTTTTCATTCATTTTAAAAAAAATTTGGTAGGGATTTTACTAAAAAAATGGTTTTACTAAGCTCTGCTCCAGGGACCTCACCGTTATTAAGGTGGGACTCAGAGGTTGAAGCGGAGAATGACTAGAGTGTGTTTATCGCCTCGGCTTATTTCTTGGGCGATGCTGAGGGGCCCCCGCCTCTGAGAGAGGTGAAGGCTCTAATTCAGCACTGCCAGGAGAACAGGATTTTTCTGCTGTTGAGCAGAGGAAGAGATCTAATTGAATACCTGGCAGGCCTGGATTACTGACCCTATCTAGGGGTGGGTAAGTAGAAACTGCGCTACATGCTGTCGCGGCAAAATTGGAGCAGCAGCAGGAACATGATGGGTATGCCAGGGTGGCCGATAGGCGAGAGCGATCCTAGACGATACGTACACAACGGACAGAGCTGCGAAAATCCTGGTTTTATCTAAGGAAGATATAAAGACAGTGGTTCAGATGCTTCCAGGGCACAACCACCTAAATTATAATATGCACAAGATGGGGTATAACTTCAGGACAGAGTGCATGGGATATTGCGTCTCTTTGTCCCGCGACTTTTTCCATCATGTCCATGTGACACTTTATTACTACGCGGTATATAAGGGTGGTTCCAAAATTCAACTTTCAGTTTTTGGTAATCGATCCCATCCAATTTGTTCATTTTCGGAAGAAGAAATTCCCTTTTTTCAAATTGGTCAACATTAACCCTTTCCCCCAGGCTTTCAAAATCGATATGAAGTTTTAAATGGGAAAAGCTTGTTTTTCGAAAGAATTGAAAAAAGATGTACTTGTTATGAAGTTTTTGTAAATTAATGTTTCGTCACTATGTTTAGTCACTACTGTTTGACTAAGTGTCTCGTCGTCTCGAAATTCAGGATGACTAGCCTATGTTTACCATTTGGCTATTCATTCCGAAAATAAGCAAAACTGCTAGTCGCTGCTGAATAAAAAAAATAATATAACTAAAAATTTGGTTATGTGTTATAAAGTATGGTCCTTTATGCTTCAACTAATTCAAGTTAATTTATGCATTTGCACTGTATCGCCGCAGTGTCGAGTTTGCTCAAACGTTTCCTATGATTTCCGCGCGCTCTGATGGGATCTTACTTTTATGTGGTCTAGAGTCTAGACTAGATGCACTTGTTCATACACTTATTTATCCAAAAAATCAGAACGACTATACGAAGCCATTGAATATACTTTTCATATTTCTTGAATTTCTATAAATATTATATATTATTGCGCTTACCAACGGAAACAAGCTGGAAAATTGCTATGGTAAGCAGCAAAGTTCCAAAACAAACAATTTTCATTGTTGCTATCGGTGGCTTTAATTTGTAAACGTAACTGATGAATTTCTAACAAATCCACAGCTATTTATACTAATGGTTTCTAAGCGGTTGCAGAGAAATCGTCACGATTATGAAAAATTTCCTATGCCTGATGATAGACGCAACCAAATAAATTTCGACAAAAAAAACATCTTGTCATGTATATGGTATGTGCTATGGTTATTTGCTATGTATTTGTATGATCAATACAGTGTTTTTTCTTGCATCCGCGTCGGAAGTGAAATAACTGAACAAATATTTTAAAAACTCTATGTAAGAATTTATTTTCTTTGATTGGAAAAAATTATAAGCCTGCAATAAACAAATATTATGTTTTGGAGAAACGAAAATTCGTTGCACTCTATAATAAAAATAAACCAAAGAAATGAGAAAGACGTTAATAATACCGATTAAAATTATCTTCAGTTAATACTGATAGTACAACGTCAAGCCACGAAATTATTCGTCTCCTGAATATGTTGTATTTTAGAGAAAATAGAACTACATATTTTTTAGCATTTTGAGAAAAATATTATTTTCGCAGTTGTGAGTATTTACCATTTTAGTAATTCTTTTTTTTAATACAATTTTGTTACGCTATAACTTGTGAGCTAACTGAGATATTTAAGTTTTCTTTTATTACCTCAATGAAGTTAATTGCCTTCTATCAAAATACGCTTTAAAATTGAACAAATATTCGCAATTTTATGAATACAAAACTTTCAGAAGAAATCCCTGTTACTTTTTTTATTGTATCTTGTATCGTTTGCGAGAAAAATGAAAAACATCAAATTTGGCAAGAATAAATTATCGTTAGCACAACAATTATTTGACCATCATAAAACTTGAACAATGTCTGCTTCATATAAGCAGAAACTTTATAAATATATTGCATGAAATGAAAGAATTTTTGTCCATAAATACAACTTTGCATATTTTGAAAATTCATCTGGGAAGACAAAGTCGAAATTAGTGAAAACATACACATTCTTCATTCTTTTCAAAACTTTTCAAAAATTCGAGCTTATATAAGAAAAAACACTGGGTAAGTTTTATGAAGGTTCAATAATTTTTGTAGCAACGAGAATTTGTGCAAAAAAAAAATATGTAAAATGCTTAAAATGAGTCAAATAATTTAAAATATATTCCACATTTACAATTTCAATTTGAAAAAATGCGTCAAATTAATGCACGTATTAACATAATTTTTTGTTTTTGTCATTTCCGGAGGCTTGTAGGATACGCGGAAATTTTATTCAGGAAAGTAAAGTGTGTCAAGTTTGCGTATAGTGAACCAAAATTTTATCAATGTCATGTTGAAGAAAACTGATGAAACTCTCACTAAATGATATTTCACTGAACACAACCTTGGCGGTTTATTATTTCCGTAAATAAAAGTAGTCTAGGATACCACGTGGTTCACTTGCCTTCTTATGCACGTACTTACACATCATAATGAAAAACAATGAATAATAACGGTTGCAGTTGCTTCATAAAATCCATTTTGTCACTGATACCAAAAGTTACAAAAATTATTATTTCTACTGATAATTATAAAAACCAACTTTTCAGAAATCTGAATACATCTGTAAAACTATACCGAGGATTCACAGAGATATATATTCTGTCATTCCGCTGTTTCGTGCGTTCCGTACAAGAAAGTCAAACTTGACAAGAAAGTCAAGAAAAATGCAAAAAAGCGAAGAAGACGGGACCGATCATCTTCGTCCATGCATTCGAGTTCTGGAGTCTCTCACACCTCACGAAGAATAGGGAAGCAACGAGAACCAAGACCACAAGTGAGGGAAAAATTTCCCAAAAGTGTCATCCCCGAGGTGCGTCCCGCCAATCTGCCTCCCCATAAAAGCAGGGTGGAAGGCGTCACCCGAGAGATGCGCCGCGTAAAGATCTGTCTCAAGTCCAAGCCAGACCTGAACGTCGTTCCCGAAGCTCGTCTTGGCTACACTCGATGGGCAGCTGAAGCTAGAGCTATTTCTCAGAGAGTGACAGCGATCGAGAGCGTTCGCCAGGTGTATCCCCTAGATTTGCTTCTCCAAGCAATTCTGTTGAAAGGCGTCACTCGCGAGAGGGCTCAAGACCAAGTTCTTCTACGGAGAAAGCAACCAAAGCCATAGTCCTCGAAGCTCATCACATCAAAAGACCCCTACTAATGACTTTGAGCGAATAGGCAATGATTATTTGTCGATAAAGAAGGTTCCTCCAACGGAACATAATAAATCAAGAAAGGGAGCAGATAAAGGACACGCTAATTTGAACCGCCTAGGTGGCTACCCCTTTGAAACAAAATACAGTCAGTAAACTGATTTTTGAAATTCTCGCAAACTGATGGTAAAGGTCATGCAACTCGGTTTTGTGAAAACAATGAGAAAAGACCTAGCAGAAAATATCCTCATCCAGAAAACTATGTAACAATAGGAGTTTCGGCTTGAAACCAGGAATTACGAAACATTATAGGCACAACTCGAGTAAAAAAGGACTACTACCAATCAACATCGCAAAACCAGCTCAGATGAGCCCTGAGCACTTTGGGAAAAGCGCTAACGCGACTATTGGATCGTCAAAAATCCACTGAAGCCTTGGACTTGTCAAAGCAGTTTGCCAGTGAAATAATATGATTTATAAGTGTCCGAGGAAACATCTGAACCGATCTGCACCATGGCAAATCCCTCACCAGAAGAAGCTTTATAAAGTCTGGTAAAGATGCGATTTTGAAAATTATCACTGACGTCACAAAAGTAGACCAGTTTCTTTTCGGCGAAAAATTCTTCTAACAACCCAAAGCCCCAAAGGAGCTAGAATAGGTAAGAAGAGACCTTGCTAAGATCGAACCCAAAGCGGACGCGAACAAACCTTACCCTTCGTCTTCTGGAGCTAAACCTCCTAGATCGACAAGATGCGGTCATTTATACCCGAAAGATCCTCCACGGATAAGCTATTCAAGCTGCAGAAAGGGAGTGCAATATTCGCGCCCGTCAAGCGATTCATATCTGCAGAAGAAGAACATGAGGTAAGTAGAATAGGTGGATGCCTATCAAACTTCACCCATGCACGGAATAAAATAACTTTAGATCAATTTATACTAAACAGCAATTTAGGGTATAAATTACTGTTTAAAGAACCTCCTTTTCAAATAATAACCCCACGCAATCCAAGATTATCAACAGCAGAGAGCCAAAAAACAGAGCAGCATGTTCAGAAAGTAGTTATGGATCGCTACATACTAAACAACTAGATAGAGAAAAAATCCTTGCTCCGAGAAGATCAGGCGACAACTTTGAGGCAAAAATGACAATCTCAGACAAAGCTGACCAGGATCTACAATAGTGGACTAAAAACGCGAAGACGTCATCTAACCCAATTAGGACCGACACCTGTCAGAGTGTGATATTTACAGATGCATCACGCTCTGGTTAAAGGAGCTTTTGCAACGTTGAGAAAGTCCATAGATGGTGGGATAAAGAAGACCAAAAACATCCTCATAATTTTTCACGAACTGAAAGCAGCGTTCTATGGGCTGAAACGCTTTGACAGAGAATGTCAAGACCGTAAAGTCCAACTAAGGATCGATAGCCCCACAGCGATTTTATATGGTAATAGGATGGGTGCAATTCAATTCCCCGATTTGACAAAAAGCAGCAGACTTCTATGAAAATGGTGTTAAATGCAATGAATATTGATTCACGCTCCATACGTAAAATCTAAAGAAAAAAAAAAGAAGCAGACAAGCAATCAAGGACCCTTTCTCAGAATACTAAGTGGTAATTGGCAGACTGGGCCTTCAAGGATATCTGCAAAAAGTTTAGCGATTTCGAAATTGACCTTTTCGCATCTAGGGCTAGTACGTAGTGCAAAAAGTACATCTCCTGGCACAAGGACGTCGTTTCCATAACAATAAAAGCATATGCAATAAATTGGTCCGACTTTTGTCCGTACGCTTTTCCTCCATTCTGCCTAATTTTACAAATTCTGCAAAAAATGCAACTAGATGAGGCAAAAGTGGTTGTGGTAGTCCTTATGTGGGCTACACAACCCTGGAATCCACTCTTTTTATCCCTAATGAACTCAAAACGAATTTATTTCAAACCCATTAACGAGTTATTGCTTTCTTTTTACAGGAAATCACATCCTCTTCACCAGACCCTTACCCTGGTTGCAGCGCTATTGTCAGGAAGGCCTTCGAAGAATGAGGAGCCTCGGACCAGTCGTCAAAAGTTATGATAGCATCGATCTCAGAGGGAACATTGAAACTATAGGATAAACCCCTCAGAATGTAGTGGCTCTTTTGCCAGAAAAACAACAACTCACTGTTCCAGAGTTCTACTTCAGATGTTCTTCAGTTATTTACGAAAATCCAAAAAACTATCAAATCTTGTAGCACCCTTAACACCTATAGGGCAGCCAGATAGTTGGGGTTTCTTACTGAAATTTTGTAATTTTCGTCAACTCTCTACTTGAAACTAGGTAATAAATCATTGAAGTTACCAAAAATAATTGTTATGAACAAATGTTAACTCGTTTAAACAATTATGTAGAAATTTCCAGAATTTACGGCAACTATGTACCATTATTATAGTAGAAGATATTTATGATAATATTTTGGTTCAAAATTTATTTTTTATTAAAGATTCAGCATTATAGTTATACATTCTTTTCATTGATCAAAGATTCAACTATTCTGTTGAACTCTTTTTTATTGTTAAAAATTTTCTGAAATTTCCTCTTCTTAGGTTTAAAGTGCAACTGTTTAGAAAATTCTTCTTCGAATTGAAAGTTCAAAAATTCAAATAAAAGTTTTTTTCTTGCTTTTTAGATTTTTATTTAAACAATATTCTTGATGCAAAATGAGCAGCTGGGATACAAAAATGCTCTTTCACGCAGAACAACACGAGAAAACTTTATAGACCATGTGTTTTGAAGAAAATGAGAGTTTTTTGTATGAGAAGTTTATTCTAACCATAAATTCAAGCATGTATAAAGACTAAGATACCACGTAGTTCACTTGTCTTTCTATGTACACAATTACACATCATAATGAAAAACAACGAATTATAACGATTTCAGCTGTTTTATGAAATTAATTTTTTCACTACCAAGAATCCTGAAAATTATTTTTGGAATTATTTTATATCAAAAATAAGTGTAATCTCCTACATAAATTTTATAAACATCACTGTCCAATCGTGAACACTGTTGCGCAAGAAAATGTTATGAGCAAGAAATGTGAGACATGAGACTTTGCAAATAATTGTTATTAAATGAAGTAGAAGTAAATTCAGTTGGTGCTCAGTTTTTATTCAGGAATATTACATATATATATATTGTATATCGATATTATATTTTCATCAGATATATATGGATTGCGAAAGGGACTTCCTGGCCTACTTGGGTCTGCCATGTTGCACAGGATGAATAAATTTTTTAGTTTATATTAAGAAAAATTAGGTATTTTTCATATTAACATTGTTTTTTCAATAGATATTGGTAAACGAATGATGGGTCTAATGCACTATTTGGTTGGCCTGGATACTCATGGAGTCTGGTTTATGGTGGTTGCGTCGGTCCCGCAGGAACTACTTAAGTTGCAGGTGGAGGTGATAAGCCAGATGCGCATTATTTAGGGTTGACTGTTATTATTTTGGACAGCATGAGGAAAAAAAGCCGCTGCAAAAAAATATATAATAATGATGACCACGTTTTTAGCAATAAGAAAAATTTTCACATTTTTGAATATTTTATGTTTTTGTATTTTAAGTACTACCAAGGAACCTAACGCAGGTGTTCGCCTCCAATTTTATTCTCCTTGATATATGTTATAGCACTCGGAAAAGTAAGCGACACATATTTTTGCTTTTCTGCGGATATTCGGTTTGAAGGGGTGAAACCCACACCCGAATATTTCACATGAAACAGAAATAGATGTAGTTTTTTTAGAAATCTTTAATTTTTTGGAATGTTACCACATGGAAAACGTTTCTAGTCATGAAGAATATAACATAGAATTAACATTTCAGAATAGGGTTGCTTCCTAAGGGTGAAACCTGATCATTATGATATTAAAAATTATATGGGGATGTTTTGCAGCATGAGGGCTGAAAATACATTGCCCATGAAAGGGGGAAATTTTTCTAATGAAGCCAAAAGTGAGTACCATTCAGTTTTTTATTACTCTACAAAAGCGAATCGTTTTTCCAAAAATTGTTTTTAATATATATATTTTTTTATACAATATCCACATAGGGGTATTTCACCCTTAGGAAGCAACACTTTTCTGAAATGTTAATTTCATGTTATGTACTTCATGACTAGAAACGTTTTTTATGTGGTAACAATCCAAAAAATCCAAGATTTCTAACAAAACTCCATTTATTTCTGTTTTATGTGAAATATTCGGAGGTGGGTTTCACCCCTTTAAACCGAATATCCGCAAAAAAGGAAAATTCTAAAAAACTTAAGCTGAAAAGATTAAGATCAAAAATAAAAACTTTATCGTCGACAAATATCCAAATAGTGCATATGTATATTAAATTTGTCTCAAACATAGAATTTATCAAGTAAGTATGAATATTAATGAAATTATCATTAAGTTCCCAATTAAAAAGACCGACATCGAAAAAAACAAACAATTGCTTTATCGAGAGATTCCCAAATAATGCATTTGCTTATTCAATTTGTTTTCAAAAAAATATTAAATTTATCAACCAATTATGAATTTTGCTGAAATTGTCATGAAGTTCCCAATTAAAAGACTGACATGAAAAAAAAAACTAATTTTTCCATCCACAGATGCCCAACTAATGCATTTGTTTGTTAAATTTGTTTTAAAAAATCATAAAATTTATCAACTAATTATGAATGTTGCTGAAATTGTCATGGAGTTCCCAACTGAAAGGACTGGCATTGAAAAAAAAGGATTTTCCTGCCAAAAATGCGAGAATAATGCATTCGTTTATTGAATTCGTTTAAAAAGATTTCAACATTGATCAACAAATTATTAATTTTGCTACAATTATCATGAAGTTCCTGATTTAAAAAATTGAAATCTAAAGAAACGAAATTTTCTATCGAAAAAAGCCTAATGATTGCATTTGTTTCTAATATTAACAATAATGATCTCGAAAAGAAATTTCTTCATTATTATATTGTTCTTACAAACAAACAATCTTTCAACAAATAATTTGTTTCTAAAATTCTTTTTTGTGTATTATATAATATTGGAACATTTTCAACTATTGTTACTCTGTGAAACTTATGCGATTTCAACAATTCTCCTGTTATTGGCGAGTACCGGAGACGTCAAATAGAAAAAATTGCCATTTTGTTCGTCATATTTATTCAGTTATAAAAAAATTGAGAGCCAAATTAAAAAATCAGGCTCGACAACCCACTTAGAAATCTTATCAGCTTTTTTCTCAATTTTTTTGTTGTCCAAATAAGTGAATATTTTTGAGCTGTACGTTATTTTAAACCGAAAAAGTCATTTTTTCTCCACTGTGCGCCCCTATAATAGAAAAATGTGATAATTTTCTTCTTTACGCGTTACCTTCTTCGTTTTGGGCTTGGTTGTCGTGGTGGTTGTACTGGGACTTGTATCACTTGCGTCTCGACACTGGCAACTCTTACATTTTCCGGAAGACCTGCTATGTGTATGTTCTGAGTGTTAGTATGAGGGTCAAACGTCACAGTAGTCGAATGTTGAAAGGCTTGGTTATTTATCCTCACTCCAAGTTGAGGATCCATATCACGTAGTCGTAATTGGAAATTATTCCCTGCATTGTTACTTGGTTTTGATTCTGTAAAAAAATAGATATTTGTGATGTTTTCATGTATATGTTGAGAGAATAGCTGTATTATTAATTCCAATGCATTTAGATACTCATATATGATGATATATGATTCATTCAATGGTACATCAGGGTGGTCCAAAAATTCGACTTTCAGTTTTTCGTGATCGATCACCCCAATTCGTTCGTTTTACAGAAAAAGAAATTCACTTTTTTAAAATCGGTTAACATTAACCCTTGCCCCCGGGCTCATAAAATTAAAATGAAAAAAGCCCGTTTCTCGAAAGAAATTGCAGAAGGGGTACTTATTTTCAGTTGTTTAAACAATTTTCATTTTAATAAACTTTTTTTGCCTGTAAATCGTAAAAAGTTATTATTCTCGGGGATTAGTGTCGCACGTATAGATTGTTAAGAGTGATACTTTTTATGAAAAACATATGGAGAAAATTATAGTTTGTTTGAATCTCTTACACTATGTCGCTTATTAATCAGTATTTCATTTGATCGATAAAATCGATTTAAAAAGAACTATTAATAACTTCATTGAAAAAAATTGTTTGAAAAAATGAATAATGTTGAAAAAATTGAAGTATGCTGGAATAAAAAAATACTGAATAAAGTACTTAGTGTGAAAGATACAAAGAAACTAGAATTTTCTCCACCTTTGTTTAAATATCTTTAAAAAATATAATACTCTCAACATTCGTTGAGTAAATAATTAACGAAAATGATCAGTTAAGAAGCGCAGGGGCACGAGTTAATGTTTGAAAAAAACGACTTTTTAAAAATAAAATAGAATACAATCCTGCATCAAAATGGTATGGGCGATTGAGAAAAAAAAACAGTTATTATTTTATACACTAACAAAAAATTTCGTGTTTAATTTTTTATTTCGAAGTGTACTGTTTCCTAACAAATACTTTCATTCACTAAAAACCACCTGAGAAATATTTAACAACATTATATTATACATTATTTAAAAAGCCTTATTTGGCTATTTTTCAGCATTTAGGCTTCGTTCTTTTAATGTTTCTTCCAACTGTTTTAATGAGGAATGATGTAGAATTTGTGAATTTTTTTAACAATGTATAGATGAAAATTATGACTTTGATGTAACATGTACATCAATTACTGATATTAACAGGTCCATCAAGCTAGCACCTCTACAATCAAAATTCCCAAATGTCTTTATATCTGAATTTTTTTTTGGCTGTGTTGCAAATTTTCGGGCTCCACTACTTTTTTTTGAAAATTCAAATTTGGAGTGGAGGTGCTGACTTGACTTAAGTTACTCCCTGTCTAAAAAATCAAAGTCAGAAAAAACAAAGTACATCACAATTTTGGGCTCATTTTGGGCTCTTATACTCACAAAAAAAAAACTTTTGAAAACCTCCCCCTGTGTTCAAAAAACTACCCCTTGACAAAAATTAAATCAGCAAAAAACAAAGTGCAACCGAACTTTGGGCTTGGTTTGGGCTCTCGAATGCTTGAATTTTTTTTTGCAAAACCCACTCCTTCATCTTAAAAATTAAACGCCTATATATAAAATCGATGTTGAATTTTCAAGGATACCAAAAATCAGAAGACTTTATTCATCCTATATAATTCCGAGTCCCAAAATATCAGAAAATCCATTTAGAAAGTGAATTTTCGAAAAGGATTCTTTTTGACAATTTCACATCTGCGTGGCATCAAGGGATTGCTTTCTAACATTAAGGGTTGGAACCCAGAAATCGGTGTTGGTCATTTTGAGAAGCCCAAACATCAGAGTCTCTATTTTCACTGTAATATTCTAAAAAACATTCTTTTCCGACAAAATCATATCTGCGTCGTATTTAAGGGTAGTTTTTTGTCGCTGAGGGTTAGAGCACGAAAATGGATGTTGTTATTTTTGAGAAGCCCAAAAATCAGAGACTCTATTCACACTGTGAAATTCTGTGAAAGATTATTTTTTAACAAAGTCATATCAGTCTGGTGGAAAGGGGTTGTTTCTTAACATTGAGGGTCGGAGCCCGAAAATCGGTGTTGATATTTTTCAGGATTTCAAAAATCAGAGACTCTATTTACACTTTAAAATTCTAAACAACATTATTTTTTGACAAAGTCATATCTGCGTTGTGTTAAGGGGTTGTTTTCAACTTTAGGGGTTGAGGCCCAAAAATGGGTGTTGTCATTTGTGAGAAGCTCAAAAGTCAGATACTCTATTTACACTTCAAAATTCGAAAAAAAAAATTTTTTTTTGACAAAGTCATATGTGCGTCGTGTGATGTGGTTGTTATTTGACGATAAGGGTTGGAGCCCAAAAATCGATGTTGATATTTTTGAGGGGCCCAAAAATCAGAGAGTCAATTTACACATTGATATTCTACAAAACATTATTCTTTCACAAAGTCATATCTGCGTCGTGTTAAGGGGTTGTTTTTTATCGCTTTTTATCTTTTCTTATCGCTTCTCAAAAATACCAACAGAAACTTTCGAGCTCCAATCCTCAAAGTTGAAAAGCAACCCCTTGATACGACGCAAATGTGACTTGGTCAAAATATAATCTTTTTCAGCATTTTACCGTGTAAATGTAGTCTCTAATTTTTGGGCTCCTCAAAAATACCAACATCGTTTTTTGGGTTCCGACCCTTAATGTTAAAAAGCAACCCCTGAATACGACGCAGATAAGACTTTGTTAAAAAAAAAAATCTCTATGAAAGTTTCATAGCCAAAAAATAATGTTTTTCAGAAATTTACTTTGTAAATGGAGTTCCTAAAGTTTGGGGCTCGGTTTGAGTTTTTAGATGTTGAGGTAGTTTTTAACAGAAAAAAATTCAAGCATTCGAAAGCCTACTTTCTATTTTGTATTTTCCAGGTTTGAATTTTTACTAAGGGGTTGGCTTTTTTATATAGGGGTGGTTTTTGAAAAATTTGTTTGGTGCATTCGAGAGACCAAAAAAAGCCCAAAATTCTTATGCACTTTGTTTTTTGCAGATTTTATTTTTTGCAAGGTGGTGGTTTGTTTGTACATGAGGGGTGTCTTTTTAATTTTTTTCCGTGCATTCAAGAGCTCAAAATAAGCCCAAATTTCAGTGTACTTCGTTTTTTCCAAATTCGAGTTTTTAGATAGGGGTAGTTTTATTTTCAGTAGAAGTGGTTTTTGGAAATTGGTTGCTGGCGTGTTCAAGAGCCCAAAAAAGCCCAAAATTCTGTCGTTCTTCATTTTCAATTTTTTAACATTTTTATATAGTGGGGGTAGTCGCTTGTGTCCAGTCAGCACCTCCATTCCAAATTTGAATTTTCAAAAAGAGTAGTGGAGCCCAAAAATCGGCAATACAGCCCAAGAAAAACCCAAAATTCTGATACAAAGAAATTTGGGAATTTCGATTTTAGAGGTGCTAGTTCGACGGACCTGTTAATATTAGTATTTGGTGTACCATACATGCTACATCAAAGTCATTCCTGCCATTTGGTTGTGCTATTTGTCATTAACAATAATAATTGTTAATTTTTCAATAAAAGATTTCGTAAAAATATCATAGGTGAAGTAATATTAAAGTACTTAGATTTGAAAAAGCACTTTCTAAAGCAAAGAACATTTACAGAATTGATTCCAAAAAACGAAAATTTTAAATTACAAATCTAGTACAAATCATAATACATTTTATGTAAGAAATGAGTGTTTCTAAAATTTCCGCACTATACTGAAATAGTTGTTTATATAAATTGTTTATAGCAATTAAAGTGTACATTTAATGAATTATTTATGTCTCTCAAGCATATGTGCATGAATTCTAATCAATACTGAGTTTGTTGAAGCAATTATCTGTTAGATAAAAAAAATATTCTTAAAATTGCTCATTTTGTCGCCACATTTTTTATATATTGTTGCAAGAAAAAATTAAATTGAAAAACCAAGCAGTTTGTGGACCTTAAAATTTTAATGCGGAAAATTGAGTATACCAAAAATGCAACAAAAATATTACAGTGGGGGGGATATGAGGGTAGGCAAATTACAGAAAATGAAAGGAAGGGAAGTGGGGGGTAATAAGTGCAGGGAAAGTGGAGTAAATGAGGGGAAATAATGGGAGGGGTAGTAACATGAAATAAGAAAGGGGAAGTAGTCAAAATATGGGTAGAGAGACAGGAGATGGATTGGTGAGGGAGAAAGGGTAATTTGGAAAAATGAGGGGAGTATAAGGAGGGTAAAAAATCGGTTGTAACAGAGGGGAAGTGAAGGGCAATGAGGAGAAAGGAGGAGTGAAGAAGTAGAAGTGAGGGAGAATCATAGGTGGCGAAGTGACTGATAATGTAAAGTAAAACCTGTCGTTATACTTTGGAATCTTTTGAAATTTCTTTTGAATCCCTTCAAGCTGGATATCCCGTATCATTTCTGAAAATCGCTTATGATCCTAGAAAATGCCAGAAACATTTGAAAATTTCAGGAAAACTCTTGAAATCTTGAAAATCTCTTCAAAATTCATTGAAATGTTTAAACCCATGAAAATATTTCGAAATTCCTTGACATTCCTCAGCATAAATTTAAATTCCGGGTAAACATCGAAACCCCTTAGTATGTCTGAATATACTTCGATATCACAGTAAATCCTAAAAAATTCTTCGAAAGCCCGTGACATATGTGGAAATATCTTGAAATTCCTCGAAAACCTTCAAAAACTGTGAAAATCCCTTAACTTGCGTCAAGTCATCAGAATCACGTACGAATCTTTTAAAATAATCTAAAATGCATGGATATCCCGTAGCATTACTAAAAATCGCTTATAATCCTTGAAAATGCGAGAAACATTTCAAAATTTTAGAAAATCCCTTGAAATCTTAAAAATCTCATTGAAATCTATTGAAATGATTAAAACTGTGAAAATAATGCAAAATTCCTTGAAATTGCTCGGCATTAATTCAAATTTCGGGTAAACGTCGAAACCCCTTTGTATGTCTGAAAATATTTCGATATCACATGAAATTCCGAAGAATTCTTTGAAATCCCGTCACATATGTTAAAATATGTTAATATTCCTTGGAATCTTTCAAAAGCTGTGAAAATCCTTGAAATCGCATGAAATATTTAAAATCTTATGAAAGTTCGTGGAATATTTCTCAATATCACGAGATCCCTATATATTCATGTGTGTGTGTGCGTGTGTGTATGTGTGTGTGTGTACTTCTACAGTTTACTTCTAGTTAAGTTTACTTCTACACACCAACATTCGGTTCGGTTTTGATTCCTCAGGAATCGAGCCGAAGGGCCTATGACAAAGCCACCGAACGCGTCCTCGGGTTGTTATTTTAGTTAGAATGTTGATTCTGCAGCAAAAAGTATTATACAAAAGTTGGTTTACTCCCAGAGAAACATTTTTTCTAAGACATTCTGTAATGAAAGTGATAAATTTCGAGAAAACTTTGATTAAAGAAATAAAAAAGTTCAAATTCAGAATGGAAAGCTGTTTCTCTTCGTCTACTTGAACTTTCATGAAGAAAATTTTATTTAATTGTTTATATTTAACAAGTTAATGCTCATTTTTGAATGAACATACTTTGACGTGCTATGTCTTTAGCGATTTTGAATCAAATTTTCTATAAATTTGTATATCAATAATGCAAAACTTTATCTAAAAATCAGCACCAAATAGTTTCAAATAAAATAATAACTTTTTGCGCTATAAACAATAATTCTATTTCCTAAGAGTTGGAAAAATTTCTCATGATCTGGCCGGATCAGAAGAAATTTCACATGACCTGTTTTGAGTGAGGAATGACTTTTTACTCGTTTTCACTTAGTGAATAGCCCCTCGGAATTTTCCAAAAGATTATAATTCTGACTTGGAAGAAGAAATTTTCGAGAACTAGAATTTTGACTTGGAATGGGAGATTTTCGAAAAGAATTATGATTTTGATTTGGGACAGGGAATTTTCGAAAAGAACTATAGTTCTGACTTGGAACGAAGAATTTTCGAAAAGAATTATGATTCTGATTTGGAACAGGGGACTTTTGTAAAGAATTATAATTTTGAGTTTGTCTAGGAATTTCCCAAAATAATTGTAATTCTGAGTTCTACCTGTATTGACTTTGCTTACCTGTTGTTCAGATAATTAGTATCTCGGTAGCATGTCTTTATTTCATGTTTTTAAACTGAAAATTGCATTTTTTTATCGCAAACCACATCTGAGCCTGCTCGAATTGTAGGTTAGTGCCACTTTAAGTGATTTTGATTTTGCGGAATTGTTTTTCGCTCTCGTGAAAAATTCCCATTTTGTTGGTGTTCTGCACTGCCACCCTCTAATTCTTAATTGGAACAGAATAACAATTTTGACTTAAAACGGGAGATTTCGAAAACAATTCTGATTCTGATTTGGATTTTCCAAAATTATTAAAATTCTCAGTTAGGACATGGAAATTTAAAAAAGAAGTGTAATTCCCAGACCTGGAGAATGACACTCTGTTATTATTATTAATGGATTATGCATTGTTAAAATCTTTCTTGTTATTGTAGATCCTCAATTTTTTAATTTTCGCACCTCAAGGCCAAGGTGCTGAGCTAGGTCAACGTTCGTTTCAACTGGAGCGAACGACTTTTCATCTACCTTGAGAGTCGAAAAGAGCGATTTTCCTCTTAATCGTGAAGACAGAGACTATGAGTCAGCAGCCATGTTTTCGTCGGAGGTCTTTGAACCACTCTGGCTGTCTGGCTGAAGCGTTTGAACCGGGACGTCCGAAGGTTGCCCGAGGTTATAAGTCTACCTCCACCTCGCCTTTTTACTCTCCTTTTGTTAGTTTATTAGTTTGAAACGATCTGCTGAGAGGTTTTTGCTCATTTCTTCACACGAGGGAGACCCTCCCCTCTTTTCGGTCTCTTTATCCTTCACTGATTCTCCCACTTCCCTTTAGCGAACTTGCCAATTTAATCAATTATCCTTGGAAGTGGAAAGATGTCATTGTCCCCTCTTGATCTTGAAGCGGAAATCCTTTATATTTTGGATTGAATCTATTCCTATAGCCTGGTGCTTTTTGTTCTTGAACTTGACTTGTCACTGGTGTTCTCATGCCAAGTCGGCTCAATCTTGATTCGCTGAAACTGATTATTTTCAGTTCATTTTCAAGTCAGCTGAAATAGTAGAACTGATTTGACGAAATTAGATACTTCTCTGGTTATTGATAGTCGAGGGGTATTCACTTGGGAAAACCGTTTGAAATATCGGAAGTTTTTCAAATCTTTAACAATCTTTGCGAATTTTGAAAAGACCTTTGAGAGATCTCATGAAATCCATCGGGTCATAGTGAGAGATCTGGAATTGATGATATCGATATTTATAAAGATTTTGGGATCGTCGGATTCAGCGACACAAAAACTGTTTGAAATTCTTGGACATCTCTCAAATCTTTACAAATCTTCGCAAATCGTGAACAGAACTTTGAGAGATCTTAAGAAATCCATCGTGTCATAGCGAGAGATCTGGAATCTTAAATTGCTAATTCCGATTCTTAAAGATTTTGGGATCGCTGGATGTAAATTCGTGGTGTGGAATTGGTGGGGGAATTTTAAGGGTAAAAGTGGGCCATGCAACTCACTCTTGTGCTTATCCTAGATGATGAGTGAATCTAGGCTGAGGGTATAGGTAGGTATATAGGTATCGATCGTGAAACAGGGTACTACTGCAGTCTGGCCTGGTGCACTGACGAAACTGGGTTATCTAACGTAACCTACCCTAGACACAAAGAGCTCTTCTGTAGATTTGTAGTAGCTCGTGAATCTACAAATACTACTGAGCTCAGTAGTCCACAACTTGGTATTCAAGACTCAAACGAGCTGATGACGAGACAACGCCCTGTCGTTCGTCACGAGTCGATTCACTGTCGCGAACTTGTTGCCTTGTCCGTAAACCTCGGTCAGGGCCGATGAGCTTTAGTTTAGATTGGTAGAAAATTAGGGCTTTAGGTCTTTTCATTATTGAGAAATTATTTAAATAAACCAATGTCAAAGTCAGTTCTGACTTCTAAATGGATTATTAATTACAGGAAACCCCTGGAAATAACGGTGAATTTGTTTGTTGACCGGCGATTTCACAACATTTTAAGAAAAAAGATCTATCCAATCACTTAAAATATCTCAAATAAAGAGTTAAACAATTAAAAATTACATTCTTTTGAAATGGAAAATGTTTGAAGAAAAAAAAAAAGACTTTTTAAGTTGATCAACTATAAATATAAATTATTTCTTGATTTTTAAAATTGAACTGTAGTTTTAGTATTAAAAATTGAACAATAATTGATTTCACAAGATTTTTTATTTTTGTAAAATAAAATTTTGTAGTAGATAATTCCATTTCAGATCAGTCAGAGGTGTCCAGCTTAGGGTGTTAGAATGATTCGGTATTAAAGATTTTTTTTTTATTTGTTATATGTTATAATCATTCGAAGGTTACCTGGGTATTCTCAAAAATTGACAGGAAGTTTTTTTAAAGAAACTCTTTATTTTTTTCATCGAATTTTGAAAACATGAAAAGAAGATTATCAGGGAAACCCCACCTTTTTATTTTTGCCAATATTTTTTTAAAATTTTTGGCTAATATAAAAAAGGCATCCTATAAGTTTTATGTGGGCCGTTTTTGAGTTGTTTCCGAAATTATTGTTGAATACTTAACAATAAATTATTATTGCACTATATACTAAGGTTATATTTATTTTGTGTTTCAGGTACGTATGACTCATTGAGCGGATTATTATCTATATCAACAAAGAATTTGACACTCGTATTGGTATGTAAAAGATGGTATAAAACAATTTCAGGTTTCTTAAATCAACATTTTTTTGGGCTCAGTTTTTTCAATTGAATTCAATTGTATTTTTATGTGAAAATCAGGGTATCTAACTCACCTGGAAAACCTAGAATTGTTTATTTTTATAATTTTTACTACTCTCAGGAAAATATAATTTATTCAAAATAATATATTGAATATGCATTGAATTTCAGGCATAGAATTTGAATTTTTGAATTTCAATAAGTGAGAATTTGTCATTGTTATCCTATTTATATTTTGGAATTAATTTCAAAGTCGGGTTTAAAAAGAAAAGAGCATTTTCCATTTTCAAATAAAGTTCAGGATTTATTTTGCAGTTGTAAATTAAAGTTTATTAAATATTTGGCTAACAAGTTGAAATTTAATTCCAATTTTCACGTGTACAATTGTTTAAACATATTGAGTGATAATATAGGGTCAATAAATAAATTAAATTTCAGGATCTTACTTAAAGTTGAATTAAAAGGATTTTGGATTTGAAGCACCTAATTTATCTATACCTCATTAATTCATATTCATATAGGATATTTTGCAAAATTTTGAATTTCATCAAGTTTGGCTTATCAGTTCCTTATCAAAAAAGCGTATTGTTTATTCAATCTCACGGATTATGAGATTAGCATATCGGATTTCGTGCAAATTTTCTCATTGGAAACCAAGTCGTGATTTAGTTCCTATAATTTAAAATTCAGATATTCGGTTCTGCGTGATTTGATAAATCATTGTTTCAACGATTCTCTGAATAAAATGTGATTATCAAATAATTTTTTTACTTTATGAAATTAAAAAATATTACTTATCTAATTTCATATTTTTCAAAATAGTGTTATGTTTATAAGACATCTAGGGAGGATATTTATGCCACAATTTATTTTTCGTGAAAAGAATGTTTCTCCAAAATATTTTTGGACAATTTAATACCTACGAGCAAAGTCCCTTCAAAAATGTATTCATGTCTGCTCTCGGCAGCTGACCATATGATTAAATACATACCTACATTAATATTCCATTCGCCAGCTGTGTGGCTAATTCAGGTTCATTCAAATCCTGGGTAAAGAGGGAAAGTCAGGGAATGCCAGGAAAAATCTGAAAGTCGGGGAATTTTCTATAAACTGAAGTTGAAGTTGATTTGTTTATTGTTTTAAAAATTCAACAATTTTATTAAAAAGTAGTTCTTTTTGGTTGAAAATTCGACTTTTTTGTTGAAAATAGTAGAAATTGCATATTTTTCGGTTAAAAATAACAAATGATTGTTTAAAAATCGTCCTTGATATCAGGTTTAGATATTCATTATCTACTCTGCATGACTGGTTTATCCTATTGTCAGCTATTCATCCTTGACCAATTCGTATTCCTATCCTCTCATTATCATAGATTATTATTGAATAATTTTTCTACTGGTAATTTGAGATGATAGCTTGTTTCAGTAGGTTAATGATAGTTAAATTTAGTTTTATGTAACAATAACTAATCAGTGCATGTCATAATCTTCGTATCCATTCTTCATACAATATTTTTTTATTACAAATTAATGCAAACAATTCAAAAGTTAATAGTCTCAATCTTTCCCTCCATGATCACTTCTAATCTCATTTTCTGATTTCCCTTTCTTCAATTACGATTCTTCATTCATCTCTCGGCATTTCATTTTCATCCCTAATTTCTACCCCATAATCAGAACTCCAACGATCAATCGAGACGGCCCTGATTCATGGTAGTTTCAGAATTGTGCGGGTAGGGGTCGCGGTTCGTAGGTCGTGCGCTGAGGGCCGACCTGCATCAGTCTACTTCAGTACTTTGCGTCCCTGACAAAGGGAACGCTACTCGTTTGCACTTTTTCTGCCACTGAATTAAATTACTAAATAAAAATCGTGCGACAATAAAATCCAGTCGCGTCTTGCACCTCCAGGTGCTATTCACCTCAGGATTATCAAGAAATCCCTTAAAAATTAAGTGTATAAACATCTAAAGACTAGCAATAAAGCTGAACCAAACAACTTGATTTGATACTCCAAGCTACAAAACTTGACACTCTTCCAGACTTCTAGAGTTCTAGACGCCGAATCTGAGGTCTCCTTGCATTTTTACTGGCAGAGGAATTCGCCGTCGAGACGAGGTCGTCGAATATTTTTTTCACTGCCTGCCTTCTGTCTGACAGCTACTCTCGCTCCTACAGCCGCCGGCCCTCAACCACCAAATTCATCAAGAATCAAACGTGGATTCTTTGTTCTATTTTCAAAAAATATTATGAACTGTTTTCGAAAAAGATTTGAGGGGTCGGCAACAAATTTTCTGACGGGCTGGTTGCGAGAGTTTTGAGTGATTTTTGAGGTATTTTTTAGTTGAAATAGTATAACTGCGTGCATGACCTATGAGCTGGAGGAAGTTTTGCAGCTAGTTAGGGAGCTGAGAGGTGGTGGGAGAGGGACCAGGACGCCCGCTGAGTCTTAAATATCGATTTTGGCACGGACGAGCCGCTATAGTCTGTCCACCTGAAATCCTCTGTTATCCACCAAGTCTGACAGTCGCGCGCTTTTAGCTCGCGTGTGAGATACATATTCTCCCTGCTGATAAAGATGAGAAAAAAATCGTCCAACTGTTCAGTGTAGAGGATTTTTTTACTTGAGGTGATTTGTGGGTGTCTATGGTGATGGTGTTTGTGCGAGTGTGCCAAAAATGCGATTTTCTTTCTTCAGGGAGCGAGCCTTCGCCCTTGTCGTCCAAAAAGCTCGATTATGCCCCCAATCGATACAATACTATACATTAAATTCATCACTTGAGACTTGACTGATTTTTGAAAACTGATTAGATAAGTCACGAAACCAAAGATAAAGAAACATAATCTAAAATAAACAAAACCTAAAAGAAACAGAGTTGACTATACAGAAACTGATAACCCTATGATGATAAAAAGACTGTTGAAGAATAGTACATGAAGGCCAAAAAGACCCACGAATCTGCCTCATTGCAACGAAAGAAAATTTTCCTGGTCCAGCAAATTTTGCACCATGTGCCTCAAATTTAGGAGTCTTAGGAGATAAGGGATGGTGGAGTTTGGTGCCAGTGTTGCCTTAGAAGTTGAGACCATCATGGAGCAATGGTGCCCCATGACTGGTTGAGGGTCTCCAGACCAAGAAGGACCGTAAACGGAGGAACTATGGTTTCCAGATATGGTGTCACGAAAGATGGCGCAATGGGCGTTGCGTCCATGCACTGCTTGTTACCGCATTGTGGAGGACCTCATCATCTGTCACCCCATCCCCAAAATGCAGCCCCCACGATGCAGCCCCATACCCACCACAATCACGTGCATCCGCACAATCATCAACCGCCACCGCCGCCAAGTCCGCATGGACATCTCAACCATCTCAACCATGCCCAGCATCAACTCACGATCAACATTGGACATCATCAACATCAGAACCAGCAGACACAGCATCAACAGGCGCCGCCGCAGTACCGCATCATTTCGGCGGCAGCTAGTAAGTCGTGATAAGAGAAGGTTACTGGGTCATTGATTTGAAGGGTTTCGGGAATCCGGGGCTTTTGATGTTGAAATTCGGAGAACTGGAAGCGGTTTAATAATGTTTTTGATTTTTGAGAATTAGCCAAGTTGCTTGATGAATCAGAAGAAGTCAAAGAGATTTGACTTTCCTGGTTGAGGTTGGTGGATTGATTAATATCCAGAACAGTGGACGAATCAGCAATAGTCTTTCTAATTTGGGGGCATTGATTTTAAGGGTTTCAAGAATTTGGCTCTCATAAGATTTCAGGAGTTGAGATTCAGAGTGCTGGGAGCGGTTTGATGATATTTTAGATTTTTGAGAATTAGCCAAGTTGTTAGATGAGTCAGAAGAGGTCGAAGAAACTGTAGTTTCCTGGTTGAAATTGGTGGATTGATTCATTTCTGGAGGTGTGGACGAATCAGCAACAGTCTTTTTTAATTTAGGAATCAAAAAGCTCAATCTTTCATACCATTCAAATTTAATATTTTTTATCTTTGGATCATTGAGTTCAAGGGTTTCAAGAATTAGGGTCCTATGATTTCAGAATTCAGTTTGATGGAAATCATTAGACGTTGTAAGAATGTTGGTTTTTTTGAAATTGGTTGGAGATTCAGTTCCCAAATTCATTTTGTACAATTAGGTTGAATTTGAAAAAAAAGTGGTAAAAATAAATCGGCAAGACGATCTTTGGGATTAGTTTAGATTTCAGATAATTCACTAGCCAATTAAAGAAATCAAGGAAACATACAAGAAAACAAATATCTCTCATTTCAAACTTCTTTGCTGATTGACTAAAATAACCTGTCCATAATTTCAAAAATCTAAATGTCAATAATTCAAGGTTTCAAGGGATTTCAATGTTTTCGAAATTTTTAAAGAAATTTTAAGAGATAAGTGTTACACGTTTCAAGATAATCCACGGTATATTAAATTATTTAAAAGGATTTGAAAGATTTTCGGATATTTTACAAAATTCCAAGAAATTTAACAAACTCGAAGGGATTATAAAAGGGTAGCACAGGATTTCGTAGGATTTCAGAAAAGTTAAAGGATTTTAAAAAGATATCCAGACTATCAATGATATTTAAAAGATTTCAAGGATTTTCCTGGGTGATTTTCGCTTAAACTTGCTTTCTGTTAACCTTGCCACCTTCCTTGCGAAAGTAGCTCAATCTTGTTTCTTATAAGAAAGAGAGAAACCCCTGTAGTATTGGAAATATTTTGCTCCATAGTGGAAATAAATTCTGTGACCAATGGAAGCCTTTATTAAATTTTTTGCACAGCTTTCCCTTTTTGCACAATACTTGCTTTTGCCTGCTTTGGAATCCTTCGTTTTTTCCTGAATAGAATACTTTTTTACTATCTAAAGTTTTGGATTTTGGAAGATATCCAATTTTAAAAACGACGTCACACTGATACGGGAGGGGATGGTTAACTTTGTGACGATTTGTGACGTAGGGTGGGGGGAGGGTTTAATGCAGAACGTGCCATCACACATTGAAAATGTAAATTTGGATAACAATTTTTTGAAATGCTTAAAAAAAGAAAATTAGTATTTTATTTTACAATTACGTTTTTTGTTTCATTTTAGGCGTTTACAGATTTTACATTCTTTCCTCGTTTTTTAAAAAGAATTTTTCTGTTTTTTCTCTATTTTAAGAAAACTTCTCCTTTTTCTCGTCTTTTTTGCTTAAGTGCAAACTGAATTGATAGAACCCGATATGAAAATCCAACTATTTTTGCTCAGGATGTCATCTTTTTTGGTCAGAAATTCAAACTGTTTTGAAAATTAGTCTTTTTGGGTTGAAAATTCAACTATTTTCTTAAAAATTCGTCTTCTTTGGTTGAATTCAACTGTTGTTTATTTCATGTTTCAGTAAAAATAGTGGGAGCTAGAAAAGGGGTTATTTGTACTGAAATTTTGTTACGAATAGCCCGATTTTTTTGATACGTGTAGACAATCTCTCATTTTTTTGGTTGAAGATTGATAATTTTCGTTAAATGTTCAACTTTTTGGTTTTAGATTAACTTTTTTCTTTTAATTTCATTTCTTTGGGGTTGAAAATTAATTCACATGTATAAAATTTATCTTCTTGACTGGAAAATTTAACTTTTTTGTTGAAAGTTCATATTTTCGGGTTGAAAAAATGTTGTTTTTTTTTAGAAAATTTTGTTTGTTTGAAAGTTCATCAATTCTGGTAAAATTTAAAAAAAATTGATAAAGATTTAAAGAATGCAAATTTTTTGTAGAAAATTCAACTGTTTTTTGTTGTTCTTGAAAATTTAACTGTTTGGTAGAAAATTGCCTTTTTTGTTGATAATTCCGGCATTTTTTTGAGAATTGTTTTATTTATTTTATTTTTTTTTTATTTTATTTATTTATTTTTTTTTTGTTGAAAATTGTACTATAAGAATCAAAATTAATCCTTTTTGGTTGAAAATTCAACTATTTGGTTGAAAGTTGAACTACATTTTTAAAATTTCATTTTCTTAAAGATATTTCTCTTCGGTTGAAAATTCAAGTATTTTATTCTAAATTTATCTGTTTTGGTTGAAAATTAAACGTCTTGGTGAAAAATTCATCTATTTAGTGAAAAAATCAGCTATTTTTTTTTAAAATTAACTGTTTTTGGTTTAAAATTCTGCTTTTTTTATTAAAAATCCAACTGTTTTATAAAAAAAAAATCATATTTTTGTATTGAGAATTCAACTATTTAGTAATGCAACTTGTTTTGTTTGAAGTTTAATCTTCTTTGTTTGAAAATTTAACTACTGTTTTGTTGAAAATGCATATACTTTGTTAAAAATCCATCTGTTTTGTTCAAAACTTAATTTTCTTGGTGGAAAATTCAACTATTTATTTTAAAATTCAACTATTTGGTAGAAAATTTCCTTTTTTGTTGAAAATACAGCCATTTTTTTGTAAATTCGTCTTTTCTAGTGGAAAATTGAATTATGTTGTTCAAAATTAATCTTTTTTGGTTGAAACTTGAACTATTTTGTTGAAAGTTAAACTACTTTGTTAAAAGTTCATTTTCTTAAATATTCGCCTCTGGTTGAAAATTTAACTATTTAGTTGAAAATGCAGGTATTTTGTTCAAAATTCATCGTTTTTGGTTGAAACTTAATCTTCTTGGTGGAAAATTCATCTGTTTGTTGAAAAAATAACTATTTGGTTAAAAATTAACTGTTTTATTTAAAATGTAACTTTTCTGATTGAAAATTTAACTGTTTTCAAAAAAACATCGTCTTGAGAATTCAACTATTTGGTTGGCATTGCAACTGGTTTTGAAGTTTAAGCTTTTTTGTTTTGAAAATTCGCCGATTTGCACGAAAATTTAACCATTTGCTGGAAAATTCAAGTATTTTGTTCAAAATTCATCTATTTTGGTTCAGACATAATCTTCGGATTAAAAATTAACTGTTTTCTAACAAAAAATCTTTTTTGTTTGAAAATTCATCTTTTTCAGTTGAAAATGAACTTTTTTCTTCAAAATTCAACTATTTTGTTTAAGAGGAAATAAATTTTGACTTGAAATTTTGTGAATTTAACACTTTTTGTATTGAATTCAATATGGTATGTATTTTCATTTAATTTGTCCTGTTTTGAGAGCATTTTGGGCTGTGCAGAATTTTGTAATTAAATTAAAATAGAGTGACGTAGTTTTTGAACAGCTACTGAATCCTATGACTCTCAGATATAAGCTTTTTCTAATTTGTATTTTAAATTGCTATTATTTATAAAATTGGAATAATTTTATGGTAAATTTATTAGCAATGAAGTAACATTTTTTACTGAAAGATTGATGAATTTATACATAAATGCAAGAGGTGTTGTAACTGAAGTTTCAAGACGACGATCAAAAGGTCAATAATGTTGAACTGGTGACTCATCGCTGCACCATTAACTGGGCTGATTCTAAAATTCGCCATCAAGCCTCGTACAAAATTGGTCTTTGTCGGCGGAACATGTCCTCGAAAGTCTTGAGTTATCCACGTGAATATCGTGTTTGACCTGAGCTGGTTTACGCATCTCTAAATAGATTAAAACCGTTTGTCTCTGTAGATGGGTCACGGGGTCAGATTAACTACCTCTTCGCTCGAAAATAACTGTCTCCAGTTTGCATCACACGTATTTTCGCTCTTTCCATTCAAAAATAGAATTAAAATCATTCAGCGGGATGAAAATACTTTTATCGGAATATAAGAGACTCGAAAAGTGGAGGTTGAGTTCAAGATTCGTCAAATTAATCTTGAGAGTACATCCCGAAAGCAATTTTTATCCCAAATTTTGATAAAAAATGTACGAATGGTTCGTGATATAAAATTTAGACTAATTCAGCATTGAGCTGTTTCAAATTTTAACTTGAAATTTTCAAAGCATGAATAGCATATTAAAACCTTTAAATTTTAGGTGTTAAATTATGATGACATGCAGTGTTATTTTTGTCAGACAATTTCACTAATTTATAGCATTTAAAATTAGGACACCTGAAAAATTCCGAAAAATAAAATTCCCGACAGTTTATAATGTTTAATAATTTTTAAATTTCCGATAATAAATCATTCCCGAAGTAAAATTATTCTACAATATATTTTATTATTTAACCATTTTTTTATTGTTTGGATTCGGGAATGTTCAAATTCGGCAATATCATAAATTGTCGGCAGTTTATCAAAATTTTCATAATAATTGATATTCATAAAAATTAAGTAATTTTAAATTCAAATATTAAAAAATATAAATTTTCGAATTGAAGCCCCAAATAATTTTAAGTTTGAAGCCATACATGGACAGAATTGAATTTTCAAGATTATAATATTGATGCCTTTAAGACTTTCTATATTTATTTCAAAAAGTAATACTTGTATAATTTTATTTTTTTAGTATTCAATACTGAATCATTTAAATTCAAACATTTTTAAATAGAAGAACTCTGAATCGAAACCATTAAACAATTTAAGACTAAAACACTCAAGTTTTGTTGTTTTTCTTTTAAAATTAAAATTGTTCAAAGTTGCAGGATCAGAAATTACATCTTTTTAATGCTCTAATATTGTTTCAGGGCGATCAAAATCCGATAATTTCGGATTCAAATTTTGAAAATTGGAATATTTTCAATTATAACCGCTTGCAGTTTAACAAATTTTAATTTAAACCTTAAAAATTGTATACTTGAAATTCTTTAGTTAAATAATCTTAAATTAAAGACGCTCACAGATGTAATTATTCCAGATTGACGCTTCATAAATTAAATAATTTTGGATTAAATCCTGCTTCAAAACTTTATTTAAAATTAGTCCGAACAATTTTATATTTACAAAACGTACAAATTGTGTTAAATAATGTTGTTGAAAATACTACAAATTGACTCAATTTTAGATTGGAAACTTATATAATTATTATATTATATAATTATTTAAGATTAAACTTTTGAAAATTGAAGTAATTAAAGTTAGAAATGCTTGAAATAATTGAGTATTTTTTATTTAAACCTGAAAAATTGTGTAATTAAAATTCTTCATGGTTAAATAATGTTAAGTTGAAGACACTCAAAGATTTAATTATATTGAAGTTTCAATCACTTCGAATGTTGATTGCCTTGAATGTAAAATAGAAATGATTGAAAATTGAATAATCCTGGTTTGAAAATGTTCAATTTGAAATTTTTTAGTTTGAAGGCTTCGAAAAAAATGGTTGAATTCTGAAATCGATTAAAAAAAATGTTCCTTTTAAATTTTAATGATTTTAACATTCATTTTTGTAATTAAATTTTTTCTTACTCTTTTTTACCATTTTTTTAAAATAGTTAAATTTTAATAAATCCTGACCTATTTTTTCGTGGTAAAAATTCCCTACAACTCTACTGTTTCCAATTTGGAAAAAAAGTAAGGAATCTTTCAAAATGTTTTCTTAAACAAAATTTTTTTTTTAATGATTTCACACAGAAATATTTACTTTAAAAATTGGAAACAGGATATCTTTAGAGAATGTTTTTCCCGAAAAAATAAGCCACCACTTATTAAAAGTTAATCATTTTTCAAAAATTGATAAAAAGCGATTTTCAAATTTTTAAGTTGAAAATAATGTTTTTTATTTGATAATATATGATGAGTAATATTATTTTGATTCTTAAAATCATCGAAACACTATTTTTTCAGAGGTCTGATTTTTAGCGGACAACTTCTTTAAACTGGGAAGTGTTGGTATTTTTCGGGATCTCTGACCGGGACTTTTACAAATTTTTAGAAAAAAAATCTGTCCAACTTAGATTTCAAAGGTTTTTTAACAAATTAGTTAAATTGTTATCTTTTTCAATTATGATATCATTGAGTTTACAATGCGTAATTCAAAAATCTTTCGCTTTAAACATTATTCATTTAAAATTTTAATTTTTAAGCGTACATTTTAATTAAAAGAATTTTAAAATGCTTTAAAAGAATAAAAAAATTTCCTTAAGATTCCTAGGTAATTTAAAAATGACTTCTTATTTTGAAAAATTAATTTCAAGAGATTTTATTTGCCAAGATTAAAAAAAAAAATTAGGAAACATTCAAATCATTTGAAAAGATGATTAGAAGTTCGGAAAAAATTTTTAAAATAATTTAGAATGTGGAAAAATGTAAAACAACATGTAGATTTTTCAAGATTTCGAAATAAAATTTTGAAGCATTTTAAGGATTTTTAATCGATTTAAAATAAAAATAATTTAACTTTTAATTTAAGAAGTGTTCAGCTTATAAAAAAATTTAACTGTTCAATGTTTAATATTTCTAGCTTAAAATTGCTTAAAATGATATAATTAAAAAAAAATAATTCAATGATGGATTCTTTAATTTAGAGCTTTGAAACTGATAACGTGGATTTATATTTTTTGAACTAAATCTGCATTTTTGAACTCTACTCTTTATAAAAGTTTAAAATGTTTAATTTGGCAGTTTAACTACATTTAATTAAAAATTGTTCAGTTGAAAAGTGTTAGTAGCTACCATCTTATACTTGTAAATTATTGAGCATTTGAGTACAACATTTTGGAATTAAAAAACTTTTGAACTTCAATTTTAAAATTCAGGAGTTCCACTTTGGGTGCTTTAATTTGCAGCTCAGTTTTTATAACTTCAAAATGAAAAAATTTTTAGCTTCAGAGTTCGAATTTTTTAATTTCAGGGACCGTGAAAAATGTTTTCGAACCGGAAAACGACCGGGAATTTTTTCTTTTATTAAAACGGCCACCCTAATTGTGGCTTTTGTTTCTAAATCACCTGGTTGAGGTAGGGCTCGGAACGGGTTTCTTTTTGTAACTTAGTTACTTTTTAGTAACTTAGTTACTTTTTTGATCTGCGGTTACTAAAAAGCTAGTTATTTTATGAAAAGTTTACTTTTGGTTACATTTTTTGCCCGAAATAACGTAATTAATTAATTAATCGTATTATTTAAAAACTTGTAAAAAATGTAACAATTCAATTTTTCCAGTGAATTTGGCGTTGCAGGGCCGGGAAAATTAGAGAATAACAATAAAATAATAATTGTATGTAAAATGTATACAAAGGGCTATCAATTGAATTATTATGAATCCTGGTAAAAATTACAATTCAGCTAAAATCTATAGTTTTTAATTTAAAATGTAAATCTTAATTGTTGAAATATCGAACTATGTATTATTATATTTCCCGATGAGACTTTGGTTAAAATTCGGTTAAAAGTTAAACATTTTTTGTTAAAATTTTATTTTTAGTGTTGAAGATTCATCATTTTAGTTGAAAATCCGTCGTTTTGATAAAAAAAATTAATCTTCTTGATTAAAAATCACCCTTTTGTTTAAGCCTTGTTTGACACACTGAGGTGTAAACACCCCACGACCATTTTTTCCTTACTTTAATATTTATTTAATTAATACTTCATTTTAATTTTTGGCTATATAACCTACATAATCCTTTATAAGCTCTTAAGGTGATCTGATAAAATTTGCAAGTAAAAATATTCAGTAGATTATTTTTTTAAACAATTTTTGTCGCTGTGGTGTAGATTACCCCAGAAGTATCTTTTTTGGTTGAAAATTCAACTGTTTCGTAAAAATTTGTCTTTTTGGCTTAAAAAACTCAAAAATTTGGTTGAAAAATAACCTCTTTTGTTAAAAAAAATCGTCTTTTTATAATGAATTCTACTGTTTTTGACATTAAATTCAAATCTTTTTTGATTATTATATCAACTATCACATTTTTCGTTAACAATTTTTTTTTTAGTCAGAAAAATTCAACCATTTTGTTAAAAGTGGAACTACTTTCTTGAACACACTTTTTTGTTGAAGATTCATAATTTTAGTGGAAACTTGGTCTTTTTTTTTTTGTAAAAAATCTTCCTTTTTGGTTACTTTTTTTGCAGGGGGATGGCTATCCTATAAAGGCCTGTAGAATAAATATGTTTTTTTAAATGGTGCGAAAAATGAAAAAATTGCTTTTAAATCTTCCAAATTCTATTTCGGCAATTTTCGAAACCTTTCGAAGTATTTTCAATTTTTTCAATTTTATCTTAAAATAAATTTTTCAAAATTAAATATCATTTAAACTATCCCAGGAATCTTAACACAAATTTTTTATTCTTTTGAAATCTTTAAAAATTCTTAAAAACCTTCTTTTTTCAAAATCTTCCAAAATCTACGTTTTGTTTGAAATTTTTTGAAATCGTTCCAGGTTTTAAATTATTTTTGAAATTTTTTCAAAACTTCTCATGATATTTTTAAATATGACCCTTAAAAAAATTTTTTCAACAAAGCAGTTCAACACCCCAAGTAGTTCAATTTTCAATTGAAAAAGATCAATTTCCAATAAAATAGTTAAACTTTCAACTAAAGAGATGAAACTTAAACTAAAGTGATGAATCTTCAACTGGAATAGGTTAATTTATTGTTTGACAAATTAATTTACAACAAAAGACAAAACAAATAAAAAAAAATACATTTTTAAATAAAACGATGAATCTACAACAAGAAAATGATTTTTTAAGAAAATAATTCAATTTTTAACAAAATAGCTGCATTTTTAACATAAAAAGATGAATTTTCAACCAAGACGATTAATTTTCTACCAAAAAGACGAAATTTTAATAAATAAAGATTATTGAATCAAGAAAGAAAAATAAGTTCATAAACATTTTTGAACTTCCTAGTGAAAAAGACAAATTTTCAAAAAACAAAGATTTATTAGTTAAGGAAGAAAAAACAATAATAATCAAGTTGTTGAACTTTAAAGCCAAAAGACGAACTTTTTGCAAGACAGTTGAATTTTCAACCCGAAAATATGAAATTAAAACCAAAAATTTTATTCTGAATCATCAAGCCCTTTTAACCCAAAAAGAGAAAATTTCAATCCAAAAAATCATTTTTCTACTAAAAATATGAATTTTAAACTACAAAGGATTTATTTTCAACAAAAAATATAAATTTGTAACAAGTAGCCTTTTTTGCCAAGAAAGAGTAAATTTTAAATCAAAAAATCATTTTCTACCCAAAAATATGAATTTTGAACAAAAAAACATAAATTTTCAACCAAAATAAGAAAAGTTACATTTTCAGTTAAAAAATTTGAAACCAATTTTTTACAAAAAAGTTCAATTGAAAACAAAAAAGATGAACACTAAATACATTTTTTTCAACTAAGTGTAGTTCCAATTTAATTCACGTAGTTCAATTTTTAATTAAAAAAGATCAATTTTCAATAAAATAGTTAAACTTTCAGCCAAAGATATGAATTTAAAGTGTTGTATTTTCAACTAGAATTGGTAAATATATTGTTTAAAGAATGAATTTACAACAAAAGACAAAACAAATAAAAAAATGAATTTTTAAATAAAATAATGAATCTTCAACAAGAAAATGATTTTTCAACAAAATAATTCAATTTTCAACGAAATAGCTGAATTTTTAACCTAAAAAGATGAATTTTCAACCAAGACGATTAATTTTCTACCAAAAAGACGAAATTTTAATAAATAAGGATTCTTGAATCCAGAATTAAAAATAAGTTCATCAAAATTTTCGAACTTTCTAGTGAAGAAGACAAATTAAAAAAAAATAAAGGTTTATTAGTCAAGAAAGAAAAAAAGTTCATCTAAAATGTTGAACTTTGAAGCCAAAAGACGAACTTTTTGCAAGACAGTTGAATTTTCAACCCGAAAGTATGAAATTATAACCAACAATTTTATTCTGAATCATCAAGCCCTTTTAACCCAAAAAGAGAAATTTTCAATCCAAAAAATCATTTTTCTACTAAAAATATGAATTTTAAACTAGAAAGGATTAATTCTCAACAAAAAATTTAAATTTGGACCACGTGGCCTTTTTTGTCAAGAAAGACAAAATTTTAAACCAAAAAATCATTTCCTACCAATCAATATGAATTTTGAACTAAAAGCGATCAATTTTCAACCAAAATTAGAAAAGTTGCATTTAAAGTTTAAAAAGTTAAAAATTTATTGTTTGAAAAATTAATTTTCAACAAAACACAAAACAAATAAAAAAATGAATTTTTAAATAAAATGAAGAATCTTCAACAAGAAAATGATTTTTTTTACAAAATAATTCAATTTTTAATGAAACAGCAGCATTTTTATCCTAAAAAGCTGAATTTTCAACCAAGACGATTAATTTTCTACCAAAAAGACGTAATTTCAATAAATGAAGATTATTGAATCAAGTAAGAAAAATAAGTTTATCCAAATTTTTGAACTTTCTAGTGAAAAAGACAAATTTTCGAAAAAAAAAGATTTATTAGTTAAGAAAGAAAAAAAAAATATTCCGAGTTATTGAACTTTGAAGTCAAAACACGAACTTTATGAAAAACAGGTAAATTTGTAACCAGAAAATATGAATTTATAACGAAAAATTTTATTCTCAACCAACTTGCCTTTTTAACCAAAAAAGAGGAAATTTTAATCAAAAAAATCATTTTTCTACCAATAAATATGAATTTTAAACTAAAGAGGATTTGTTTTCACAAAAAATTTCATTTTGAATCACGTTGCCTTTTTTACCCAAAAAGAGGAAATTTTAATCCAAAAAATTATTTTTCTTCCAATAAATATGAATTTTAAACTAAAAATGATATATTTTTAACAGAAAATTTAATTTTGAATCAAGTTGCCTTTTTAACACAAAAAGAGGAAATTTTTAAGCAAAATATTATTTTCTACCAAAAAATATGAATTTGGAACTAAAAAAGATCAATTTTTAACAAAAATTAGAAAAGTTGCATTTTCAGTTAAAAATTTTGAAACAAATATGTCACAAAAAAATTTAATTAAAAACTGAGCTGCAATTATATATTTTTTCAATAAAGTGTAGTTTCAATTTAACTCACGTAGTTCAATTTTCAATTAAAAAACATCAATTTTCAATAAAATAGTTGAACTTTTAACCAAAGAGATAAAACTTGAAATAAAATGATGAATCTCCAACTGAAATAGGTGAATTTATTGTTTAAAAAATTAATTAACAACAAAAGACAAAAAAAATTAAAAAAAAAAAATTTTCAAATAATTTGTAACAATTAATTATATTTTCAACAAAATAGCTAGATTTTCAACCTACAAGGATGAATTTTCAACCAAGATAATTAATTTTGTACCAAAAGACGAAGGTTTAATGAATAAAATTTATTGAATCAAGAAAGAAAAATAAGTTCATCCAAATTTTTGAACTTTCTACTGAAAAAGACAAATTTTCAAAAATAAAGATTTATTAATTAACAAAGAAAAATAATCTCAAGTGAAGCCAAAAGACAAACTTTTTGCAAAACATTTGAATTTTCAACGCGAAAATATTAATTTATAACCAAAAATTTCATTCTGAATCAACCTGCCTTTTTCACCAAAAAAGAGGAAATTTGAATCCAAAAAATAATTTTTTTACCAATAAATATGAATTTTAAACTAAAAAAGATTTATTTTCAACAAAAATACATTTTGAATCAAGTTGCCCTCTTAACCCAAACAGAGGCAATTTTAAACCAAAAAATAATTTTCTACCAAAAATTCATTTTTTACCAAAAATTCATTTTCTACCAAAAAATCGTTTTCTACCAAAAAATATGAATTTTGAACTAAAAAAGATAAATTTTCAACCAAAATTAGTAAAGTTACATTTTCGGTTTAAAAGAGTGAAACAAATCTTTTACAAAAAAGTTAAATTAAAAACTAAAAAGATGAGCCCCAAATAAATTAAAACAAAAAAATGTAGTTCCAATTTAACTCACGTGGTTCAATTTTCAATTAGAAAAGATCAATTTTCCCTAAAATAGTTGAGCTTTCAACCAAACTATATGGACAGTATTTCATGTTTAATAAATAAATTTTTGTTATCTGTCTTATAGAAGTATATGAATAAACATTGGAATAAGTAAAGAATTAATAAATTTATTCAACTTTCATCATGAATAATTTTTAACACCAGTGGCAGAAGCTCGGTGCGGTCTGGTAGACCGCACGTCCATACGCCCATTCAAATTTGTCACTTTTTGCTCAAATGTGGGATAATCGGGGCGTAGATCTTGCGTTTTGAACACCCTCAAATAAATTAAAACAGATATATAAAATTTTGACTCTACCGTGGACGTGCGGTCTCACTGACCATCTATGAGCTTTGAGTTATCACCAGTACCAGACGTTATCCACCTACCTTGGCGAAAAGCACAAATAAACCTAAAACTACTGATAACGGCAGCCTAGAGGAAAGCCATGGTGCGGTCTGTGAGACCGCACGGCCACACCTAGAGGTCAATCAAGAGAATAAAGCCAAGGAATGTATGCCTTTAGATCAACTGGAATGTTTGTAAATGAATTAATTTGGTTCTAAACAATTTTTTTCAGTGATAGGGTGTGATTGGCTCATAAAGTTATGTTCTGAAAAAAGCTTTTCAATCGGCGGCTGCAGCGCCGATCGGCATGAATTTTACAGCGTATCTGATAGGGGCACGATGCTTCTTTAATAATTGATGAAACATTCCAACCGCAATATGCCCACCCACCACCCCATCTCTTTCCCTAAACTACCCCCTCCGGCACTGATAGGCGGTCCACTAGCTGCAGATCCCCATTACATTGATACATAGGCTCACATCCTGGCGATATATTGATATAACTTGCACATTATTAATGCATTCCTTGTATTTATGGATTGATCCAAAGCTCACCAATCATAGACAAGCTGCAAATAAAAAAAAACTTTTGAATAACTACTAAAGTGAAATTGTAAAGAATGAAAAATCATCTGCGTAATTTTATAATCAATAAACATTACACAGCCACAAGAAAAAAAATTAGCTCTGGAGGTCAGACCATGTTGACCATATGTTTTTTGGGTCGCTGAATCCGAATCCGAAGTCCAAAAAACCCTAGCACATCAGGGTTTTGACATAACCTCATAAAACCTTATACATTTTTTTGATCCAGGGGTCCGACCATGTTTATTATATGTTTTTGGGGTCGCTGAATCTGAATCCGAGATCCAAAAAACCCCAGCACGTCAGGGTTCTGACATAACCTCATAAAATCTTATACATTTTTTTTCAAGTCCGGAGGTCAGACCATGTTTATTATATGTTTTTGGGGTCACTGAATCGGAATCCGAGGTCCAAGAAACCCCAGCACGTCAGGGTTCTGAAATAACCTCATGAAACCTCATACATTTTTTTCAAGTCTGGGGGTCAGACCATGTTTATTATATGTTTCTGGGGTCGCTGAATCCGAATACGAGGTCCAAACACCCCCAGAAAGTCAGGGTTTTGATACAACCTCAAGAAACCTAATAAAACTTTTTTTCCGAGTCCTGGGGTCAGACCATGTTTACTATATGTTTTTGGGGTCGCTGAATCCGAATCCGTAGTCTAAGAACCTCCCGCACGTCCGGGTTTTGATTTTCAAAGAAACTCGTGCAATTTATTCCTTACGTGTGTCTGCTACTCAGAGAGTTTATGCCAGAACCCTGACTTTCTGCAGTTTTTGGGACCTCGGATTCGGATTCAGCGACCCCAAAAACATATAATAAACATGGTCTGACCCCTAGACTTGAAAAAAAATATGAGGTCTTATAAGGTTATTTCAGAACCCTGACGTGCCAGAACCCTGGCTTGTACAGTGAAACAAATTTTACTTGCGAATTTTTTTTTTGAATTTACTCAAATATTTTTCGATTCTATAACATGGAATTTAAATCTGCCACATTTGCTTCATTAAAAACATTTTGATCGAACTCATAAAAAAATAAAGATATAATAAAATAAAATAAAGATATAATTGCAATATACTGCAAAAAAAAGTTAAAAAATTATGTTTGTTAAATTTTAATAATTATTACCAAACTCTAAGTGAAACGAGTGAACATAAAGTTGAATATTTGAGACAAAACCGCGACTTTCTAACATTATGCAATCATAACATTATGTAGAATAATAATAAATTTGTTAAACTATTTATTTTGTTAACTTTAATGAATTATTCAATTCACTCTAAATCAAAACTGGACAAAAAGTGGAACATTTTTGAAAAAACTGCAATTTTCTAGAATTATTCTAAGAGAAAATTATTAACAATAATAATAGATTGTTTGAACACTTATATTTGTTGAAAATAATTAATCAAATAAAAATTATCATTGTTTATATCTATCTTCATCTATATTAATGCCAGAAAGTTGCGGTTTTTTCTGAAATTTTGACATTTTTGTCCACTTTTCACCTAGTGAGATAATAATTAATGCAAGTAAATGAATAAACATTAGATAGAATCATATTGTGAAAAAGATCTTTCTTTTCTGTAAATATACTTTTTTGAAATGAAACAGATATTTGAAATATTCTTTAAATTTTTTATATGGATCATAATAAATGTAAATTTTCCTTGAAGTAGTTACTGAGAGCCTTTTTATTTAAATTACAGTCGAACTCGGATTCAACGTTCCCGAATTTACGGATTCCGAGAATTGACGCCGACAAAACGTAGCTAAATCCGGTTTAGTTAGCGTAGGTCAGGTCCAAGGACAGCCCCAAAACCGACGGTTAATCCGACTACGACTGTAATATTAATGTTTAATATTTATTCCTAACTCTAATTAATTATTTACTCACTAAATAAAAAGTTCACAAATGCAGAAAAAACTGCAACTTTCTAGCAATTATCTAAGCAAAGATAATTATAAACAATAATAAATTGTCTGAAAAATTATGTTGACAAAAAGTGGAAAATTTCAGAAAAAACCCGCAACTGTCTAGGATTACCATAGGAGAAGATAGTTTTTAACAATGATAATTTGTTTGAAAAATTATGTTTGTTAAATTTCAATAGTTATTATCAAACTCTAAGTGAAGCGAGTGGGCAGAAAGTTGAATATTTCAGACAAAACCGCAACTTTCTAACATAATTCAATCATAATATAATTTAAAATAATAATAAGTTGTTTGCAGAATTCATTTTTTCAACTTTAATTAATTATTCAATTCACTCTAAATAAAGGTTGGAAAAAAAGTGGAACATTTTTGAAAAAACTTGTAACTTTCTAGAATTATTCTAAGGAAAAATTATTAACAATAATAATGAATTCTTTAAACAATAAGATTTGTTGAAAATAATTAATTATTACCTCACTCTAATTGAAAATTGGGCAAAAAGTGGAAAATTAAAAAAAAAAGCGAGACTTTCTAAATCTATTCTGAGAGGAAGTTAAAAAAAGCAATAATAAATTGTTTAAACAATTTAAGTAATCATCTTAATGTCAGTATAAAGTAGTATTTATGTATTAAAAACAATTTTCAGTCAGAAGACAGCAAAAAAATCATAATTAGCGCCAAAAACTCGCAAAACCCATTTTTCCACTTATGGGGTTTTTTTGGGACCCTATAAAACAGACTTATGGTGGTGATATTTGAAAAGTAATATTTTATTCGTATTCTGTGGCTAATTTTAAAGAAAAATGTTGTGTTTCAACTCGATTTATCTAATATTGACGATTCTGAACAAAATTTACAATAATGTATTTTTTCTTATGGTAAATACGTGTGTGTAGATACATGAAACACCAACATTATCGACAAAAAAAATTCAGTAGTTCCATTTTTGACAGAATAGTTGAATTTTCTAATCAAAAAGACCAATTTTGTAAAAAAAAGTTGAATTTTCAATTCGAAAAGATGAATTTTCGACTAAAAAATTCAATTTCAGGCAAAAAAGATGAATTTTCAATACAAAAGGACGAATTTTGAACAAAACAATTGAAGTTCCAACTAAGATAGAGGACTTCAAAAAAAAGTAGACTTTCGAAAAAAAAAACTTTGCACAAAACAGTTTAATTTTCTATCAAGAAGCTGAATTTTCAACCTACAAAGACGAATTTTCCACCAGTAAGAGAATTAATTTTCTACCAAAGTATGAAATTTCAACAAAATACATCAATTTTTAACCGAACAGTTTAATTTTTAACTCAAAAAAGTTTATAACAAAAATGAAATAGTTTAATTTTTAGTCAAAAAACTATTTTTCAACAAAAGAAAAAACGAATTAACCAGTTGAATTCAACCAAAAATTACTAATTCAGATGAATTTTTATTAAACAAGATTCATTTTCTACCCACATAGACGAATTTTTAATACAATAAATCAAGTTTCTACAAAATAGTTCAATTCTTAATTTAGAAAGAAAAAATTTTCAATAAAAAATAAAATAGCTACATTTCTAAATATAAAAAATTAGTTTGTAATAAAAAAAAAATTTCCAATAAAAAAGTTACATTTTGGAATAAATAGTTTAATTTTATAAAAATCAGTAAAATTTCCAGCCAAACATGGTTATTTTCTAACATAAATAGGACTCCAAATGAACTTTAATAAATAGTTAATTTTTTAACAAAATAATTAAACTTTCATCAAAAAAGTTCATTTCCTTACCAAAAAGTTGAATTTTTAACCTACACAGATGAATTTTCAACCAAGAAGATTAATTTTCTACCAAAAATTGTTTACAGTAGTATTTTATTCATTAGAAACAATGTACATTGAAAAAACTGCAAAAAAAATCATAATTAGCGCCAAAGACGCGCAAAACGCATTTTTTCACTTATGGGGGTTTTTTGGGACTCTATAAACTAAACTTATGAGGGTGATATTTAAAAAGTAATATTTTATTCGTATTCTATGGCTAATTGTTAACAGAAATATTGAGCGTCAGCTCAATTGAATTAATATTGACGATTCTGAATCAAATTTACAAAAACGTCTTTTTTTTATGGGAAATACGTGTTGAATTTCATAGGGATTGCGCAAACTATAAATATCATCTTAAAAAAAATATATTTATTTTTTTGTGGATTCGAACAAATATCCAGGCGATATGCATGAAAATTCGAAAAAACATACTGATATTCCAGACTAAATTTTTATGAAAAAGTTAAATCGAAAACGAAAGAAACAAGCCATCAAAAAGAAAAAAATGGTTAACAAAGTAGTTCAACAACCCAAGTAGTTTAATTTTCAATTTAAAAAGATCAATTTTCAATAAAATATTTAAACTTTCAACCGAAGAAATGGATTTCAAGCTAAAGTGATGAATCTTCAACTGGAACAGGTGAATTTATTGTTTAAAACATTAATTTACAACAAAGAACAAAACAAATTGAAACAAAAAAATTTTCAAATAAAATGATGAATCTTAAACAAGAAAATGATTTTTTAACATTCTTTGCAAGTCTTCGATTGATTCTGCCATAAGAACCTTCTCATCTGCGAACGCTAACCCACGTACCCTCACTGTGCCGAGATCCACACCTTCTTCTTCGAAGAGGGCCATTCTTAGACACTTGTCCATTAATATAATAAATATCCATGATGACATAACGCATCCTTGCCTAACATCTTGCATAATATCGAACCAGTCACTCAGTTTCACCCTTTTCTTCAAATACCATAATTTATGTCTTATTCACGCTAATTTTGAGGCCCATGATCCTCATGCTTGTATTCAGTTTACTCAATATTCATTGCAAGTCTTCGATTGACTCTGCTATAAGAACCTTATCATCTGCGAACGCTAACCCACGTACCCTTACTGTCCCGGCATCCACACGTTTTTCGTCGAAGAGGGCCATTTTTAGACACTTTTCCATGAATATAATGAATATTTCTAGGTCAAAAAATGCACAAAAAACGTTGTCATAAGAAATTCGATAAAATTTGAGTAAAAAAACTAACACGAATCTATTGCGTTTTCAGTAAGTTTAGATTTCATGCGAAATTCGAAAGATATTTTGTCAGTGTGGAAAGCCGTCAGAAGATGTCTTTCTTCCTTTCTGTTTCTGGTTTCATGTCGAAATAAAGCTGATTTTTATGTTCGAATATCGAGTCGCGGATGAAGCCTGTCACATATGCGGACTGTAGGGAACACATATGTAAAGGGTGCGAAAACAGGGCCGACTCCATTCAAGGCAACCTTCGAAAAAAATACAAACTTAAAAAATATTTCCTATATTTTAAAATTACAAAAAATATTTCTCTATTAATAATTGGATTTCGTTACCTAAAATTTATTTTCAATAATAAAATCTTATACCCAAGCTATTTAATAGAGACCTTAGCCACAAAAAAGTCACGAAATACTAGCAAGGTCTCGGATACGAGAAAAATTTGCCTGATATTTATGGATTTTCATAAATAATGTGCAAAATTGGAGAAAAAATTGATAAACTCGATGTGAAAATTCAAAAACGGATCATCACTTTCTTTTCGGCAATAATTTCAAAAATATATCGAATTATTTGGAAAATATTCTCAGAGAGCTCACAAGCTGCTTTGACAAATCTAGGAATCTGCATGCACGTGCGAAGCGTCTGTCTGAAATTTTCAGGAACTGTTCGTAGAAAATTCGAAAATCGACGCACGCGCGAAGCGTCTGTCTGAAATTTTCAGGAACTGTTCTTAGAAAATTCGAACTAATTATAATTCTACTTTAATGTATTGCAACTCTTGGTCAAACTTGAATTTTTTCCCACCCCAAGGTAGTTTTAAAGAGTGAACCTAAAGCTTTAAAATACAATATAATAGGTGGCGGTCTTGCGGACTCGACCTAAAAAATCACTAGTGAATACAATGATGCCCGACGAGGAACATTTGACATATTTTTTTTGCATTTGAATTGAAAAAAATTCACCTGAGGCTACCGAAATGACTTAATCAGCTGGAAGAGAAGGTGCAGTGACACATAAAACGTGTAAAAAGTGGTTCCTGAGATTTCGCAATAATGATTTTTGAATTGAAATGCAAAAATAATGCAGTATTTCAAATTCTCCTTGTCGGAGGCGATTATATTCACTAATGATTTTTTATGTTGAGTCAGCAAGACCGCCACCTATTAGATCGTGTACTTCGAAGTTAGAGGTTCACCTTGGGGCGAAAAAAATTAATTTGCAGACCTAATAATTTTTATTGTCATTTATTATCCCTCATATTGTTTATTATTAAACCTATGAGTAGTTCAATATTTATAAAAAAACTAATTTTATAATAATATTTCGATCTCAGGGTGCGTATATTTGTTGGCCGATCCTGTTGTATATCCCCGTCAGTTCTGAGAGGAAAACCATGTATTTTGTGGTTCTCCACGGGGCCTAGCCTTATCCGTCTATGGAGAATATTCTCCATACAAAACCACATAACTATTTGTCTTTCTCCTTTTTTGCTATACTATCTCGGCAAACTTGTTCGGTATGAAAAGTGTGAAAAGGACGAGGAGAACATCGACAGCGATCGATCAAATTTTACGGTAACAGGTGTCGCGGATCTATTCCATGACAAGTACAAGTCTTTCTACTCAGAAATTTTTCAATCCTGAAAAAAATGTATCGATCATATGTCGCGAGACTTATTGAACTTTGAGGATGTCCTCAAATCTGATTTTTGCATTTTTATGTGCTATTGATGTTTTAAAGAGTTTTTTTATTTCCCATCACATAATGTCCTTTTTTCATTGAATAGATTGAATGTTTAAAAATGTGACAGGATTGAAATTTCGGTCTTTGATTATTAATAATTAGAGAAAATTGAATTTTTCATATCCCCTGACCACTAATATTCAAATACCAAAATTTTAGTCCTGTAATATTTCTGAGATAGAATCTTTAATAAACAGTATAAGACAATTTCAAATTTTTTAAATTTATTTATATATTCCATCCAAATACGAAAATGGCTTATTTTCAAAATAGTTGAACATTCAGCAAAATAGTTGAATTTTCGACCAAATTGATGAATTTTTAATCAAGTAGTGAAATTTTAAAATAAAATAATCAAACTGCAGCCGAAAAAGTTGAATTTTCAACCAAATAATTAAATTTTTTAGAAGATAGTAAAATTTTCAACAAAAGAAATGAATTCTCAAACGAGAAGATAAATTTTCAAACACATAGATTAATTTTCTAGCAAAAGAGGCAAATTTTCTAAAAATACATAAATTTTTAAACAAATAGCTTAATCTTGAAATAAAAAGAAAACAATTTCAACCATAAATGAAAAAGTTAAATTTTCAGTTAAAAAATTAATGTTTGAAAACAAATTATTATTTGAAATAGTCAAATTTCCAACCACAGATGAGTTTTCAACTAAAATGAATAGTTTATAAACACAAAAATTGATTAATTAACAAAGTAGTGAACAATTTTTTTTAAAATTTGATTATTTTATTGAAAATTCATCTTTGTAGCTGTTGGGTTGAAAATTAACTTTTTTATTGAAAATTCATATTTTCGGGTTAAAAACTTAACTTATATTTTTTGGTTGAAAATTTGGTTTTTTGGTTTTACCTTTCATCCAAAAAATATAAGTTAAATTTTTAACCCGAAAATATGAATTTTCAATAAAAAAGTTAATTTTCAACCTAGAGCTACAAAGATGAATTTTCAATCAAATAATCAAATTTTCAAACAAAAAATATTGAACTTTAACCAAAAATAGTTTGATTTTTAACAAAAAGATGAATTCTCAGTAAAAAAAAAAGGATTTTCCAATAGAAAGATTCATTTTTTACCAAATAAGACGACTTTTCTGAAAAAAAAATGGAATTTCAAACAAATAGTTTAATCTCAGGCTGAAAAAGATAAAATTTCAACCGAAAATAAAAATGTTAAGTTTTCAGTTGAAAAATTAAATATTCTACTACAATTATTTTCACAAAATAGTCAAATTTTCAACCAAAGACATTAATTTTCAACTGAAATTATGAGTTTATAACTACAACAATTAATTTTCAACCAAGAAGTTAAACTTTCAACTAAAAAATATCAGTTAAATTTTTAATGCGAAAATATGAATCTTCAATAAAAAAGTTAATTTTCAACAAAAAAAACAAAACAAAAATAGAGAAATTTCAATATAAAAAAATTAGTCTTATGTCAAAAAAAAAGTATTTTTCAACAAAAAATGGAAAAGTTACATTTTTAGTTAAAACATATAATTTCAAATCAGAAATGAAACGACTTTTCAAGAAACTGGTTCAATTTTAAGCCAAATAAATTCACATTTAACCGAATAGGTGAATTTTCAACTAAAATAGTTCAATAAGAAGTAAAAAAAATTATTTTTTTACAAAAAAAAAGTTGATAGTTAATATTTGAACCAAAAAAGATTTCAATTTTAAACAAAAGTAGTTAAACTCAACCAAAGAAAAAATGAATTTTCAACAGAATAGTTGAATCCTCAACCAAAGAAGATTAATTTCTAGCTACACATTTTTGATTTTATCCAAACAGATGAAATTTTCACAAAAAGAGATGAATTACTATTCAAAAAAGATTAACTAAAAAAATAGTTGACTTTTGAACCAAGAATGATTTTAGATGAATTTTCAACATCAAAATATGAGTTTTCAACGAAAATTTGATTTTACACCAAAATAGTTAAATTTTCAACCCAAAAAGACGAATTTTCAACCAAAATGACTATAGAATTAACAAAAGTTGAGAGTAAGATATTTCTTCAACGCTACTCGGTTATTACTCACAAAAAATCGAAACTCGAATTGCTGGACCACCCTAGCAAGGTAATGATAATTAAATAAATTAAGTAAATTAATGTAATCATTCGAATAATAATAAAAAAGCTTCAATTCTCAAATGAAAACAAAAACTGATCGAGCATTTCAACAAAACTTCAAGAGAAATGTAATTATTTGTTTAAAATCAAATTCTATTGTAATACGAACGGTAGGGCACGCATTACCCGAATGTGCTAGATGGGATCAAAAGTTGGCTTACCGGTACACTAGTGGTTATGATAATTTAATTAATTAGTTCATTATATTTTTATTCAATCTTCAATTCAATCATTACTATAATAATTAAAAGCTTTAGTTTTTAATTGAAAAGAAAATCTGATGAAGAATTTCAACAAAACTTGATTAGCAATATGATTGATGGTTAGAAATTAAATTATATTGTAATACAAGATGCAAGGCACGCATTACCCACATGTACTAAATAAGATCAGGCTGGCTTTCAGGCACACCAGTGGTTAGGATAATCAAATCAATTAAATTATTTAAATTATAATTTAAAAGCTTCAGTTTTTGAATCAAAAGAAAATCTGATGAATCATTGCAACATAATTTTTAAAGAAATATAATTATTTGTTTAAAATTAAATTCTATTGTAATACGAGGGGCAAGGCACGCATTACCCGAATGTGCTAGATGAGATCAAGTTGGCTTACCGGCAAACCCGTGGTTATAATATCCAATTAATTAATTATATTTTGATTAAATTTCCAATTCAATTATCAAAATAATAATCAAAAAGCTTCATTTTTTAAATAAAAAGAAAATCTGATTAAGCATTAAAAAAAACTTTATTTGAAATGTAATTGATTGTTTAGAATTAAAATCTATTATAATACGAGGGGCAAGGTATGGATTACCTGAATGCGCTAAATCAGATCAAGCTGACTTGCAGGGACACCAGTGCTTAGGGTAATAACATTAATTAATTATTGAAATAATAATTTGAGAGCTTCAGTTTGAAAATCAGAAGAAAATATGATGGATCATTTCAACAAAATGTTAAGAAAGAAATGTAATTATTTGTTGAAAATTAAATTATATTATTATACGAGTGGAAAGGCACGCATTACCCGAACATGCTAGATGAGATCAAGTTGGCTTACCGGCACACCAGTGGTTATGATAATTCAATTAATGAATGAATTAATTTATAATGAAATTAATTAATTATTGAAATAATAATAATCAAAAGAGCTTCACTTTTTAAAGCAAAAAAAATCTGGTGGATCATTTCAACAAAATTTTGAAACAAATGTAATTATTTGTTTAAAATCAAATTCTATTGTAATACGAACGGTAGGACACGCATTACCCGAATGTGCTAGATCAGATCCAGTTGGCTTACTGGCACAACAGTAGTTATGATAATTCAATTAATTAATCAGATTTTTATTTGATTTTAAATTCAATCATTGAAATGACAATTTAAAAGCTTCATTTCTTAAATGAGAAGAAAATCTTATTAAGCATTAAAAAAATATTTTATTGGAAATGTGATTGATTGTTTAAAATTAAATTCTATTATAATATGAGGGGCAAGGCACGCATTACCCAAATGTGCTAGATGCGATCAAGTTGCCTTTTCGGCACCCCAGTGGTTGTGATAATTTAATTAATTGATTATATTTTAAGTTAATTTTCATTTCTTCGAATAAAGTAGTTATGATAATTTAATTAATTAGTTATGTTTTCATTTAATTTTCAATTCAATGATTAAAGTAATAATTAAAAGTCTTCAGTTCCCAAATGAAAAAAATCGAATGAAGATTTGAAAAAAAACTGTATTGAAAATTTAATTGATTGTTTAACATTAAATTCCGTTGTACTACAAGGGGTAAGGCACGCATTACCCAAATGAGCTAGATGAGATCAATTTGGCTTACCGGCACACCAGTGATTATGACAATTGAATTGATTAATTATATTTTAATTCAATTTCCAATTCAATCATTGAAATAATAATTTAAAAGCTTCATTTTTTTAAATAAAAAGAAAATCTGATTGAACATTTTGAAAACAATTCATTTGAAATGTGATTGATTATTTAAAATTAAATTCTATTTCAATACGAGGGGCAGGTACGTATTACCTGAAGGTGCTAAATGAGATCAAGCTGGCTTACAGACACACCATTGGTTAGGATAATAAAATTAATTAATTATTTAAATATTAATTTAAAAGTTTCAGTCTTTATATCAAAAGAAAATCTGATGGATCATTTCAACAAAATGTTAAGGAAGAAATGTAAATATTTGTTCAAAATTAAATGCTACTATAATACGAGTGGAAAGGCACGCATTACCCGAAAATGCTAGATGGGATCAAGTTAGCTTATCGGCACACCAGTGGTTATGATTATTATATCATTAAGCCGTTTCCCTTTCGGGGTAGGCGTGAATTGCTCGGTGGTAAAGTAGTGATGTGTGAATTTTTTACTTGTTTTTAGCTACTCTGACAATACAAGCGAAAGAACAAAAACGAACTTTTCGTCATAAAAATCAGGTAATTAATTTAATTATCCCATTTTTTTGATAAGTTAACGTTAAAAACATATATACATGTAATGAAACTACATCCACAAGCAGAAAATGCGATAATATTCGAAAACTCGAACGCGCCACATTAGCTGCCGCGCCGCATTCGGCGCCGCTCCCCTATAATGTTAACTCTGGGGTGAGTCAGTTCCAATTAAATAAACTCAAGAACTACAAAGTCAAGTGAACGGCAGTTATGTCATGCATAAAAGCTCTTCCGATCTCAAGTTTTCTACAGGTATCAGCGCTTGAGCTTCCAATGTGTCAAATCGATCAAATCGATCAAATCGATCAAATACATCTGTAGAACCGAACCATACATACACCTCACAATCAGTTCTAACCGTCACATTTTCAATGCGCTGCACAAAATATCGGTAGCATTTCGTGGTGCTATATCTTGCATCACTCATGTATTCTATTATTCTGCTTGATGGTCATATGCAAAAAAATGAAGTAGGAAAATGAAAAATAAATTCATCATCCACCTTGCCTTTATAATATGCACTATTGTTGAATTCATCTGACAGATGCATTCGTTTATTTATCGCATTGTAGAATAAAAAGAAACGAAACAAAGAGGAAGAAGCTAATTTTTCAAAATGAAGGTAGAATATTTTATCATTATTCATCATTTAATTCCAGCGTAGGATATAATGAACCGAATCAACGAGAAAAGAAACAATTTTTCAAACTGAATGTTATAAGTATGTTAAATGTTTATGAATATATTTCGAAAAGCTTTATCGCATCAGAATTATTGAGCCTAATATTAGTTGAGTTCAGATATAAATTTCACATATTAAATATTAAATAGAAGGTTGCTTAGTCGTCACGAAAAATTGAAGGAGCTGGAAAAGGGGGGACGACTAGCCTAACTTATGAAAAATATTTGACTACTCATCCCGAATTTTGGGATGACGAGACTCTTTTTTGATATAAATAACAGGTTCATATCTTTCAAAACTAAAATTTTGAGTTAGAGTTTTATTGGAAACAAAAATAAATTAATTCAATTGATTTTAATGAAGAAATTTGAGATTCCTCTATGTATATAAAAGCTGAATGAATAAAAACGAATGTTGTGATTTTATATTTTCAGAAAGAACAATACTATAATGCAATTGCTGCCAGGTATCGAATTGGAATTCAAACACTTTTATGGAACGATAAGGATGGAATTTGGTACGATTATGATATAAAAAACAAAAGGCAGAGGAATATGTTTTATGCTTCCAATTTTGCTCCTTTGTATACCAAAAGTTACGATTTCAAGCTCAGACACCTGTACGCGCAAAGAGTTGTGGAATACATAAAAAAGAAAGACATCGCGAGTTTCTTAGGTGAGTATTTTGATCTTCAATTTAATTTTTTTTAGTAGCAATTAAAATAATTTTTTACCCCTAGTTAGAAATATGTTGCATTATAATGTATTACTCAGATTTTCATTGAGAACTAAAAGTATATTTTAACTTAATTCATAATAATTACATGTTCTTTCAAATCGTATCAAACAAAAATAAAATTCAATTTGTTAATTGTAACCAAACTAATCTGTTAACTAATTCTAATGTGCTTTGTAAGTGCTTACAGGACATCAAATTTTTTAACTTAATCGTAATTTCAAGAACACACTTCTGATAGAACTATGGATTCTAGCGCGTCATATTAGAAAATAAAATATTTTATTATACAAGAATATAATTCAGTAAAAAAAAATTAAATCATAATGTTTTGCAGAATACAAAATTCCGCATCCTTCAAATGTGAGAGAAAATTAAACTGCAAGTTTTTATTACTTCATACCATTTTCTGAAAAACAAAGAAATTAAACTTTTCTAGTTTCTTTTTTTCATGAGAGTAAATTGCGAAAGATTATAGGTATTATTTATTAAATTCTCATCATTTACGATGCAAGGATTTATGTGAATTTAGACCTATCCACTTTTCGCCAATTCTGAACGTTTTGTGACATCCTCAGTAAAAACAAATTGTTCTTACAAACGTGTCTGTAGTCTGACGACGCGATAACTTCCGAAGACATTTTTTAATCAAACAATTCCTTTTCACACTCTTTTGTGTTCCAAAGAGATAGGTCAGATTCGTTAGTGAGCTTTGTACTGCAAATATCTATGGTTTTAGCTATCAAAATAAAAATGGAAAAATTAAAAATTCAACTTTCCCAAAAAACCACACTAGATACGACAAATAGTTCAGGAACAACATTTTTACTTTTAGGAAGTTCTACAAAATCGCCTTTAACCGGTTTTTTGTAGGGATAATGGGTTTTGATTTAAACGTGGATAATGTCATTTAAAAATAAAAAATTCAGCTACAAAACGCAGAATATCATGAAAAGTCCAACAGCAAAGTTTCTCGCTTTAAAAAAACCTACAAAATTGTCCTCAACGGTTTTCTGATAGCACCCATATAGTTTGGCCGTGAAATTATGATTTACAATATCCTGTCAAAGGAAAAATGCTGACTTCCATTCACTTAACAGTACTATTTAATTATAGGATTTGATAGTCAATGACTGATTCTACAATACCTTGTACACTAATTGATTTAAACCTCATCTGGTAAAAGAGAAAAATCATTTGAATATGCAAAAATGTCACACGGTCTCATGTCCCTGGCTACATTTTCCCAAAGTGGAATGCTTTTATTTCTTTACTAATTATTGCGCATTTAACATTTTTTAATGTGTATATCTTTCAAAATAAAACAAACGAATATAAAATAAAGTTTATAGTGCGTTTATTACTTATAACTATATATGATAATAATTTGTATATTAAACTTTATCATAAAAAAATAATTAATAATTAGTTTTTGAATGTCCCCGTTACTGACTGTCAGCTGGTCACACGACTGTTTTTAATGATTTTTTTAATGACAGAATTGGATTTTCACATTTAACTTTACTGACACCGGGGTGAGACGGGACACCCAATTTTCTCTCAAGTTGCATGTTCTTCAGAACTGCTCTTTTTAGCAATAGGTAGAAGAACTGATTCATCAATTCTCAAAAAAGAAAAGAAATGAAAAATATGAAATAGTATAAGAAGACAATAACTCTGAAATTTCAGGAGGTAGATTCTGTTATTGTGAGGTAATTTTAAATGGAAATTAATTTCTGAAAATTTCAGAATATCCACTGCCGGTCAAAAGTTTCCGAACACTCCTTTTTTGATGACTGGCTCAAAATTATGTATGAAATGAGCCCAGGATGAAACCAATTTGTCTATTTTTTAAGTAGATATTGCTCAAATAGTGTGACTTTCAATGTTTCCTTAAATTTTCATTAACTTCTGTAATAATCAATATTTTTTTATGTTTTTGGGCTCATTTTGAAGCTTTTTTTCTATTTTATGAATATATAAAACCTACAACCATAATGTTTCTATAAAAGTACTTTAAAATATATATTTATTGAATGTTTTATTTGCCTACAGATAAGATGTTTTCACATTTTCCAACTTCAAGTTCTTGCACTCTGTTAGGAATCTTATTTAGATCTATGCTCATAAGCTGCTGCGATACTGTAGAAAAATAGCTTTAAGATGAGCACAAGAACCTTAAAAAATATTGATTATTACGAAAGTTATTGAAAATCGGCCTAATCCTGGGCTTATTTCATACAGAATTTTGATAGCATTTTACCCTTTAAAGAGAAAATTTTTAGCTCTGACATAATTGAAATTAAGAGAACTTTGTCAGTCATAAAAAAAGGGGTGTCGGGAAACTTTAGACCAGCAGTGTATGTTTTTTATAACGCTTATGGAGAAGAGTAATTATTGAATCTTATTTTTATAAGAGAGTTTTATGCATTTTTTGAAGACAAATGTTTAATATTTAGATATAAATGAAAAGTATAATTTGGGGCGGGACCGGGACAATGTTCCTTTGGCTGTCATAACCTTTTTCTGGGAGCCAGCAGACGTAAAAAACGTAACTGATTTAAATGTATAAATGATATCTAAACAGATTGCCAAGAAACCCGATAAAAGCTGAAAGATTAGAAATTCAAAGGTCAATTCCTATATATTATATAAAATATTTTAGTGTACATATTCATGAAGCTTTAATTTGTATTAAAATACAGAGATTAGGAAAAATTTAGTATTTGTACAAATTCAGAAAACTCTGTTAAACATGAATTACCTCTTATATAAATGGAGCAGTATATCAAAAGATAATAAAATTTGCAGAGACATTCCTAACCTAAATAAATTATATACTAAATAAATACTCCACATGAGCTGATAGCTCTACTATCATATTTCATACTTATTTCCAATAAAAATAAATATCTACATTAAATTCTTCTAGAAAATCTAATTAATATTGCTTCGTCAGGAAATAAAGTGAATATTCCGTCATTTTCCAAAAATGTTGGTGTTGATAACAATTTATATATAAAAAAATTATTAATAATATTACTCCACATGAAATGACATGAAAAATTAATTTTTTGATTGAAAAATGATAAATAATTAAAATGTCCCGTCTTATCCTCGTACGTAACCCGTTCCGCCTCAGGCCCGCGGCGGAACAAAAGCACTACTTTTCAATTTGTATTTTTTATTCTTAAACAATTGTTTTACTACATTTAACTCATTAAGAAATTGAAACATAAAGGTTCGTAGTATTTAAATAACAATTTACATCTTAGTACACTCAACTCTCGATTCTTTGCCGTCCAATGAATCGCCGATTTCACGCTTGACTGCTTCTGTATCTAAATAGGTCAAAGTAATCAGCTGACATTAAGGGATGCTGCAGCCCAGCAATCCCTTTGTTCTGGCCAGGATATCAAAAAATGCTTCCGATAAATGTATTTTTGTACTTGATACTTAAATTTTGGTAGACTTTAATGGTTCAGCGTTGTGAGAAATAATATGCTATCAAGATGATTGCACATTGATTTTACCTCTAAACGAATTATAGAACAAAATAAAAACTAATTATAAGCTTAAAGGAAGAGGGCCAATAAGGGCGATTTTTGAGCCAAAGCGTCGAACTTTTTTGTTTATATATTTGTATAGTGGAGGTTAAGAGTTTTCCAAAACACCATATGAAAATCTTTTTACGTTGGGGAAAAGAAAAGTCATGAGCCTTCAAAGTTTGAGTAACGCACAGTGGGACAAAATGATAAAAAAAGGTTTAAAATACGATTCCGGCTAGAATTTTGAACCGATTTAAAAGTTGCTTTTTTTTTAATAGAAGCTAAACGAATTTTTAAGAGACTTGTGATCGTCTTACATAAAAAAATTCTTTGTTTATTTAAACATAAAGTATGAATAAAATGTTCATGTTAAGATACAAATGCAATAATATTACGTAAGCTATTCAAAATGAGTGATACTAATGTACAATCGATGATAAAAATAATCTCAAAGCAGGAATTATTATAATTATTTATAAATAGATAATTTGTTATGAACAATTATATTGTGGAGAAAACTCTGAAATCGGTTGAAAATTCTAGCCAGAATCGCGTACTTCAAACATTTTTTTACAATGTTGCCCCACTGTGCGTTACTCAAACTTTGAAGGCCCATAACTTTCACTTTACCCAACGTAAACATTTTTTCCTAGGGTGTTTCGAAGGCTCTCAACCTTCACTGTACAAATATAAAAAAGAAACAAGTGTGACGCTTTGGCCCAAAAATTGCATTTATTGGCCCTTCTCTTTTCAGATATTTCTAAATACCTAAAACGCTTTAGGAATTTAAAAAACTGGCCGGAAAGTTTTCTATATTCCTGAATAAACCCGAAATTTAGAGAGAAGGTGTCATTTTTGGATGGCAGTTGCTCCCAGTGGGACCTTGCGGTGGTTGTTTAATATATATAAAGAAACGTTGAACTTCCTTTCTTTTTATCAAAAATTTAATTTTCTAACCATTCGTGTTGTTTAGGATCTTGAAAACAATTGAAAAAGTTGTAAAAAAAATGGTAATTTGATCAAATTGTTTTCAAGTTCATGAAAAAATACGAAGTTTTCTGAGAAACCTTATACTTTTTTCTAACCCTGCATTTGATGGGCCATTTCTGTTGGTCGTAAAGATCTCATGGTTACAAGTGAAGTAGATATGATCATCCTCTTTGGCCCAATGCGCGTGGGGGCTTTAGACTTTAGAGGACGGATACAGTACATCACGGGATCCAAAGCTTCTGCTTTTATTCACTGTTTAAGAACTACGATAAACTTCCCAATAGTAGGCGAAGAAAAATTGGTATTGCCATCCCAAATGCACTCGAGCACAGATCAGCATGGAACACCATGTAGTTAGACCACATCAATTTTTTATTTTTGATTACCTTAATTAAATCATTAATTTGAAGCGATTTGAATTCAAAATTGTTCAATTTTTAAAAGTTACAGCATTAGTATTTTTTAAACTTGTAATAATACAATTAGGAACACAACACATTGGGAAGAATGTTTGTTTGGATGAACAAAAGTTTGCTTGAGCCAACCAAATTATTTTGCTGGACCGTTTACTGGATCCAATAAAAAAGTTTGGTAAGCTGAACATAAACATTGTGTGGACACAATAAAATATTTTGTTGGTTGAACAAATATGTTTTGTAGAATTAACCATATTGTTACAAAAGCAATAAAATTTATTAGTTGAAGTAAAAATACAGTGTTGTTAAAGGAAAATTTGTATTTTGTAAATATAATAAGATAATATTTCATTTATTCGAGAAAAAGCTAAAGTGAAACACATGAATTGATTCAATAAAATGCGTTCAATTTGCACAGAATTTTCTCAATTAATTACAATTAAATTTCATCAGGATAATCCATAATTATAGACGAAATAGTGATTAACCGAAATACTTATCCTCAAATCAAATGCATTTTACTGAATGTAAGCATTTTCTCTTCTTCTATCTTTTTTTCTGTTAGTAAAATGTTATTTTGTTATACCAACTACTTTTTTTTGGTAATTACAATCAAATCTTTAGTAATCACAACCAAACTTCTGTAAAATGAATAAAAATTTCTTAACAAATTAATTTGTTATCGAAACTTTACTTGTTTTCCCAGTGCAAAAGTGCTGGTTCAAAATTCGAGCAAGTGGCCTCCAATTTTCATACCTTTTTTAACAGTAATTTCAATTTTTTATGTTTCTAATTTCTAATCGTTCCACTTTTAAGGTTAAATTTTGAATAATTCAATCGCATATAATCAGTTTTTTGTGGGCTAAACCATTTTTGAGGCCAACATTTTTTAAAATATTTTTTTACTCGTAAACGATGCAAGCAAACGTAACGTAAATACACTAGTAATCGTCACCATAAGCCAAATTTGAAATTAAAAATGCTTATTATTTTATTTAAAACAAATTCTTATTTGCACAAAGGGCTCAACAGATTAAAACAGATATAGAAAAACTCAATTTTGATCACTTCACATGATATTTGATTCGAGTCAATTTTTATTCACGATTAAAATTTAAATTATACAAATGCATTAGTTATCGTCAGGTACGCAATCAAGTATTAATGCAATAAAATTAAACTAATTTAATAAAAGGATATTTAAACTTGCCTAAAATCACAGTTTTTATCACACGCGGCAAGAGCGAGTCTTGTTATACAAAAAAAAATATTGGGCCATCTGACGATAACTAATATGCAGTGACGATTACCAGTGCATTTACCTTATGCATGTAAAAAAAATGCTGTCAATTTTTGAGAATTTGCAAGGTAATCTTCGAATGACTGTAAAACAAATCCAAAAGAAAATTTATATGATTACACTGTGAAATAAGAGTTATGAATAAGTGTGTGAATAAGTTTGAATGAAAGAATGTATTCCATTCGTGTTAAAAAAAAACTAGTTCTTAATTCACACAAGGAGTGGTGCATATAGGGATCAGCGATTCGTATACTTTTAAATTTTCTTTAGAATACTTAATGCAGGACCTGCACCCGAAAAAACCCTCCATAATGAATTAATTTCATCTCACCTATCTTTCAGTTGAATAAAAAATCAAATATTTAAAGAATTTACATTTTTGATGAATAGGTGGAATCCCTACATCATTGGCCGAAACTGGAGAACAATGGGATTTGCCAAATTCTTGGTCACCTTTACAGTCAATGGCGATACTTGGACTTCGTGAAACTGGTTATAAACCAGCAATTTCTTTAGCTGAAGATTTTGCTACAAAATGGCTAAGATCTAATTACGAAGGTTACGTAACTTACAATGAAATGTTTGAGAAGGTATGTGCAGAAACTAGATACTTCCAATTAAGTTAAATATTGTGAAATTCTAAATAAAAATCTGAAGGAGATGCTTCCAATAATTAATTAAAAGCATTAAGACGCTACCTCAATTGAATAAAAAATGTTAATGACGATGAAAATAACTCAGATTTAATAATAAGAAAATTCAAAAGTGGCATCTTTTTTGTATTTAATATTCATTTTTAAATGGGTCACTTTTTATATATCTTCTCTAATTAAATTTTGATTGAGGAAAATAGGTTGGATTAAAATATGAATATAATTTCCAACTTCGTTAAAAAAAAATAATAACCTAAATTAATCATATTTATTCGATTATAACATTTTATCAACTAAATGAATCAAAGTCTTAATTAATTTAGACAAAATAAAGAACAGAAATTCGGTAAAGACTCTCTGAAAAAGGAGAGCAATTTAATTTAAAGTCAAGATGGAGAATATTAAATCACAAGACTGTCATTTGCCTAACGAGATAATTTGCGATCTACGCCATCAAACGAAGATGATAGACTTGTGACAGAAAAAAATATATACTCAATGAAATTAGAGAATAAAGATTACTTTCACCTTAAGCTTGTAGAATTCAGGAGAACATTGAAGAAGAGACTGATAATGAATTTGAAAGTTAATAAATCCGATTAATTAAAGAAAGGAGACGCTTTGTCCGATACGAAAGCTTTGGTAATCTGTCAACTTCCTTTTTCTCGAAAGACCCCTCATTTTGCCGCTTTCAACCTCTCGCTTTACTTTTTGCTCTTGTCTCTGGTCCTTTTCCCGCAACTAAAAGGAAAGCATATAAATAAAAAGTCTTTTCAATCACGTCCAGTGAGCTTCTAATAATTTTTTACTCTGTAAATGAAGCTTCTAAAAACCAAGATGGATATTTAGAAGCAGGAAAAATTCATTTGAATTATTAGTTTATGAGTGAGCTTGTCTCAAAGAATTGATCGCATTACAGTCTGGTGCATGCCCTTCAAACATATTACAAGTGCGGCTCATATAATGCTACACGACTTTTTATTTCAGTGTTTGTTTTGCAGTAAAGAAAATTAAGTGCAGCAATATTTTTCACAATTTTTTTTATATTTGACAATTATCGAGTAGAATAGGAAATATGCTTTTTAGCATACGTCAATATCAATTTAGACATATACTTCTACTTTTCCCATAAAACAGAAGTTATAGTCCAAGAGCTGGTGACGTTTTTCGTGAAGTTAGAGTATAAGTCTTAGTTTGTGGCGAATATATCTGGGAAATGACCCTTCTTTCTAAACCCGTAAATACCAGACGCCCTGCCTGGGGCGTTTGAGCACCTGAGCCAGGTGAAAAACTTGAAAATTTGAAGTGATAGTATAAGAGCCAATTTTCTTCTAGGATCGATTATTGATGTCCCAAGTTTATTATTATTCAATCACCAGACCGATAGCTTGGGGATAACATACTGCCAGACTCGATAATTATCAATAAAAAAAACTTGGATTTTGCAGTGATAGTATAAGGTCTGGCGTTTTTAATAACGTAAAGAATAGTATTCACAGGTAGCATTCGTAAAACGACAGACCGAAATTCCGGGGATAACACCTTGAAAATTAAGTTTGAAAATGAATAATTTTCCTCGAAAGTGTGGGTCACAGCGAGGACCGAGGGACGTTGCCGGCTTTCGTTGTCGCCGTTATCTCCTCCACTCAGCCTTTTACCCTGACGCGGCTGCTCCCTTGTCCTTTGGCCCCCGCTCAGACCCACACTTTCGAGGAAAATTATTCATTTTCAAAATTAATTTTCAAGGTGTTATCCCCTGAATTTCGATCTGTCGTTTTACGTATGCTACCTGTGAATACTATTCTTCACGTTATTAAAAACGCCAGACCTTATACTATCGCTGCAAAATCCAAGTTTTTTTAGTAATAATTATCGAGTCTGGCAGTATGTTATCCCCAAGCTATCAGTCTGGCGATTGAATAATAATAAACTTGGGGCATCAAGAATCGATCCTAGAAGGAAATTGGCTTTTATACAGTTACTGCAAATTTCCAATTTTTTCACCTGGCTGGGGTGCCCAAATGCCCCAGACAGGGCGTCTGGCATTTAGGGGTTTCGAAAGAAGGGTCATTTCCCAGATATATTCGCCAACAAATAGGATTTATACTCTCACTTCACGAAAAACGTCACCAGCTTTTGGACTAATAGGGCAGTTTGATTTTTTTTAACTTCCGTAGAAACTTGATCGTTTGCCGCTATCCTGACAGAATCGCCAGAAAAAGTAACGGGTCCGACTGAAAAGTTTAATTTTGTATAAACATGTTCAATTCGCCGTAACGAATTAAAGCACTTTATTAATTACGTATGATGTGGTGATATACATATGTCAAGCGGATGCACGGAACTGTCGTGCAGTGCATATACACTGCCTCCCTCGTTAACCTGAATAGTGGAGCGGATAACGCTTTTGTTACAGCGTCTGTGTTGCAGTTACAAATCTTGTATTTTATGTGTTTATTGAAATAATTAATATTTAACATTTAAAACCTGCGTTAAATATAGTATTTCCACTTTTATTTTTTTATTTATCTTCTTCAGTTTATTTATTATATATTTTTATTTTAATAGATTCTTCTTAGTTGATACTACCAAACATTTAACACTGATGATTCGGAATTATCACTGTCCATTTTATATAACTTAGAAAAAGTCCTGATTTTTCGTATTTCAAATTTAAATTATCTGTATCTAACCATCCTCTGCGACGGAGTTTCACCTAACGCTGTGTAGTATCGTCTTACCGGCTTGCCCGCAGCCTACGCGGGAGAAAATCGATCGCGTCGGAAAATTAAAAACATCAACAGTTTGTTAACTACTATTTAAATTGAGGTGAATCTTCCCAGAAAATTTCTTTGAACTTTGCTGACCAACTTTCTCGCTGACAGCTTTTGCTTGCTGAAAATTCGCTCGACTCCCGAAACGATCAATGTTGTTTGTGCACCAGTTGTGCAACCCTCGGCAACGAATTACTAACTTTTTTTCCAATAAACATTTTCAACTTTTGCTAACGTCATCGGTCGCAGAACATGTCAATGCATACTTCTTATGAATTTAACTAAAAAATATTAAAAAGTGCCGACTTCGTCGCGAGTTGAAGTGAAAAGAGGTGACATATTTTAATCAGAGAAATCCCCTCCCCCCCTCCCGTAAATAATTCAAAAACTAAAAAAGCTACAACTTTCTTTATTGAAAGAAAAATAGGCAGCATTTAATTTACGATGTGGATATGTATTTTAAAAATTAAAATTCGAAACTTTATTCTCAAGTGCTCAGAGGCCTCCCCACTCCAGCAAAATAACTTTATATCTCCATTGTGCATCCGAAGTCTCAATTGAAGAGCTTCAAAATATGTACAATTTTTGTTTACACTATTTTTTGATAGGACTTGTCATTTTTGTTTAATGTATTTAAAATACTATTAAAAAAAACGAAAATTCAAATTTTGAGCTAAACGACGCGAAATGAGGAAAAGTTCTTGGAGGAATTTCAGCGTTTAAAAATTCATACAATATTTATTTGAACCATTTTTTGACACAACTCCTCGTTTTTATTTATGTATTGAAATTGATATGCAAAAATCGAAAATTCCCATACGACGCCAAAAGACGCGGGATTCGTAAAAAATCTAAAAGAAGACTTGTGGGATATTTTGTTTTACCTTTAAAAAATAATATGAAAACGAAAATCCTATTTTTAGCATAACAATACGAGAAAGAGAAGAATGTCTGAAGAAAGGATTGTAGCTTTTTATTGTAAGGTAATTCAGAAAATAAATATACATTTAAAAATGTCAAAAATCGAGCGCGTGGCGCGAGTGTTACGATGAGAATGTGTACCTCAAAACCTACAGAGCTTTGATCAATTTAATCTTTAACTATACTTAATTACGTAGAAAATTCAGAATATGAAGATGCATACAAATACTGTGATCTAAAAGCGATGTTTTTGTTAAAGTTTCATTCAAGCATTCCAAGTGCAAAGAATAAATATCCGAGCGCAAATCGCGAGATGCGACAGACGCGCGCCCTAGGCGCGCTCAAACTTGTAAGCTGATGAGGATGTTATAAATTAATTTAATACGATGTTTGAAATCTTTGGCGATGATTTTGTAGTAGGTACAAAATTAGCAACACGGTGTATTTTGGAGTTCGTCTTTTACCGCTGTTATCCTCACAAAGCGGCCGCGAGCATTGGAGGTGACAATAGTAGCATCTGGATGCTTTCTTAGAGCTACCGTCTTCCACTTCATAGGTTTTTAGTCGCTTGCTTCCTGGTGGTCTAGGAAGTTTCTTAAAATGCGACAGGTGTTTAATAAAACCGCCTTTTGAGCTGCTGTCAGTACCCTACTCACCCCTAAATGTTCAAGATGTTCAGTGGATCTTGTGTGCACATTGCCTGTAGTCGAAATCACAATAGGATGAATAGATGCATGTTTCACGTTCCTCCTTATTGTCTTTACTTCATGCCTTAGGTTGTATAGGTGGCCTGCAAATTCCGGTTAAGTGGAGAAGCAATGTCGAGGATATAGACTCTTCCACCTTTTTTCTCACGCATCACGATGTCTGGTCGATTGGCTCGGATATAATGATCCGTCTGGATAGTATCTACCCAATATAAGATGTAATCTTCGTTTTCTACAATGGGCATTGGAATGTATCTATAGAAAGGCATCCATTCTGTTAAGAGTCCTAGGTTTAGGGCAAGCCATTGATGTATAATTCCAGCCATATCATTATGCCTGTGCGTATATTCTCTTTGAGCCATTACGCGACAACCATCAATAATGTGCTCGATGGATTCGTTGGTATCTCCACATAATCGGCACCGGTCAACCACGTCTTGATGTAACACATGTTTGTCATAATTTCTGGTGCTGACAACTATAACCTTAATCGGAATGACGAATCCTTCCGTTTCTGGAAATAGAACGCCCTTTTCGGCCAAATATTGGATGCCTCACTATCGACTTCATGTTGATCTAACGTTTTGGGGTAATCGCCGTGGATGGATTTTTATCTCCATTGCGTTTCTAATTCCTTTATGGTTTCTGCCCTGATATCCAAGGTCTCCTCTGAGGACAAATTCAAGGACGTGTAATCTAGGTTCGTTTTACAGATGGTGTTGTAAAGCGCAAAATCTCGCTTGCTGTTAAAATAGTCTCGCAAATGTATAACTTGTGACTTGTACAGTATATGTACAGTATATGTCGTGGTAGAAATCTCTTTCAATCGTCGAATTACTGTGGTGCATACGGTGTTTAGTCATTCGGTGTTTATTCATTTCTACGCGAATGGTTCTGTTTATCCTTTGAAGGCCGGCGTACGTGAGGACAGGGGTGGCATAGGCGTTGATTGTCTTGTAGTGAAGACAGTCGTTATGCTTTTCTTAACTATCGTATGCTGAATACCCTTAGATTTCAGGTATTTATATGGCTCGCCTCGACCCATTGCCTTCTTGCCACTCTCGAACTATTTAGCTAGCTCTGCGGTCCCTGATTCTCCACTGGTTAAATGCACTGTTCTGCATTTATCTAGTCCGAACTCCATGTGGATATCATTAAAAAACTTCTTTGTGGTATCGATCGCTTCCTGCAGTTTCTGGTCTGAATCCATGAGACGTACTATTTAGAGATTTGCTCAATGGGTTCAAGGTGAAACAGAATCATAGTGTACTGAAGAAGCCTGCTTGAAATATACCCGCCGTAATGCTTATTGATCTAGTTATCCTTGGATATCCAAGATCAAAATACTTGATTCTTGTACCACAAAGCATCATCGCACGTGTAAGAAAGTCTATGGTACTGTGGGCCCCAGTGGTGGCTCCAGGGGCGCCCCGACGACCCTCGGGAAGCGACATGCGTTTCTAAATATTAAAAATACGTTAAGTATTTTTTATCGCTCCCTTACGATATTTTCGTCATGTTGATATTCGTGAAGCATTTATGTATGGGACCATTCAAATATTACGTAACGCGAAATCCCGCTAATT
>JAABKJ010007545.1:142664624-142837230 GCA_011634705.1 Andricus grossulariae | reverse complement strand
ATTCCCCCCCCCCCCCTATGTATGTAACTTGGTCCTCCTACTTTTGCTGTACTTCTTCGTCAAATTCCGTCAATGCTCATAGATAGGTCATACGGATCATCCTGAGAGTTTAGTAGAAAAATGACAGAAGAAATTGATGATTTAAATTCACATATAAAGTGGCACCATCTATGTCGATGTTTTTATTGTTATCTGTTATTTTATTGTTATCAGAATAAGAGAGTACTATGTCAAATAGTAAATTTGACCACTAACTTGTCGCCTGAACGTAATCGGTGCTATTCACAAAAGGCAATGTTTGCCACTTCAGTAATAAATTTCACAATTTAAAATAGTAACACATGCTACGCACGTTTGTAATTTTCAACCTAATATAAGGGCCGTTCAAAAAATACGTAACGCCTTTAGGGAGGGGCGGTTACCTCGAGCGTTACGCCAATGTTAAAATTACACCATAGAAAAAGCGTTTTGTAGGGGGTGGGAGGGGGTCAGGAATGTCAGGAAACAGCGTTACGTATTTTTTGAACGACCTCATAGAAATTATAAAAATGACCATTTTTATTCGAAATTTACACATTTTAATTTTCCGAGCTTCACCACTTTTAATTAGATAACAAAATTTACATATTGTGACATTTGGCACATAGATCAGTAATCAGCGGCGAGAGGGGGCGCAGACCATAAGAAATTTTTATGCTGAGAAAAGCCAAGGTCCCTCCTTTATATCCTTGAAGACTAGGATCTCTTTTGAGAACGTTCGATCTTGGCGCACCCTCGGGGATTAAAGCAGGTACTATTATCCCCTCCAAATGAACATTGTAAGCGCGATTATTGCGAATTTTGCAATTTTATTTGGTCAAAAAATATTATCATAAGTAGTTTATACTACTTAACAGATTTGACCGTTTCGTGCAAATGGTATTTTTAGTTATTTTATTGGGTGATAGTTACGATTTGCATAGTAATCTGAAAAAGTTAGCAAAAATTCAGAATATAAACACTGTTTTCAGTTTTCAGCCTTTATACACTTTTTTTCGACATAAAAATAGTAACAAATTACCTTGTCATAGAACAAGTTTTTTCTCTGGGGTAAGTGCTGCCCGAAACGACATTTAAAACCACCCTTAAGTGTATGACAGTCACAACATCCTCAAAATGACCGCCTTTATACACTTTTTTTCAGTTAAAAATAGTATTAAATTAGCTTGTCATATAACAAGTTTTTTCAGTGTGGTAAGTGCCGCCGGAAACGACATTTAAAACCACCCTTCAGTATATGACAATCACAAAATCCTCAAAATGACCGCCTTTATACACTTTTTTTCCAGTTAAAAATAGTATTAAATTACTACCCGCGTGCCAAAAATATGCCACGGCACTTGCGGGATGGATGCAGAAAGCTGTCATCCTTGGGTCGCTTCGTGTCCTCAAAACACACGAGTGTTTCGCCGACCTGTCGTTATGATTTCGTCGTATCCTGTGACTACCCATCTCACGGTTGTGAGACGTGGCCATGAATGGGATTTACCGCGGTCCTACTGGTAGCCTATGTCATTTTTTAGATGACAGTTGCTGCCAGTGGGACTCTGCGGTGGTTATTAACCTTTAGTTAGTTCAATTTCATTTCGATTTTGGTTCTTTTGAAATCGAATTGAAGGGCCCATGGAGTGTCCCTGTGTAAGAGTTTTTTCTGAATATGGTTACAGTAAATTATAAGAAGTCGCTCACAAGTGTTCAGGGACCTCTTAGAGTATGCAGCCTTATCCTTGCATGCCCATCATGAAAAGACGGTGCTCTCCTCCTAGCTATGTAATATAATATTGCACTTTTCCATCACTTATGAATGCTAAGTAGAGTTGTACAGTACTTAATTAATTAAAGCGCATCTTTTATAAGAATGAACATTTATGACGACAGACAAAACACTGCGTTATTACAAGTGTAAGACACCCTTGGAAAAAGGTATGACAGGCAAAAATGACAGCTCTGTCATATTTTTTGGTCATTTACAGGTTATGAAAATCAATTTTCATCGAAAAATGTTGAAAAGCGTCGAATATTGTAATGGCAATTACTGACCATCTGATATAAGGTCTTTAGCAATTATTATATAACTACAGCAATGAGAACTAAGTGAATTCATTCATGAACGTCAATTTATTTTAAATTGCTATATTGCAACGATTAATTATTAGGTACTGACATTTCGAAAAACTCTGTCCTTATGTATTTGACGTTAAATCCAAAGTTTTTTTCACTTACCCTGTTACACGGCTGAATTTTCTGTGAATCTAATGCAATCCTGCTAAAATACACTTCTTATGTATGTTTCAAAGTGATTTTGTATACCTGAATGTTAATACAAAAAATCTTTGGTGAAATATACGAAAAAAAAATAGATTTAGAATTTTTTACAAAAAGCCATTTACTGTACATTTGGTGCGGGGTCCATTGAAACCATGAAAAAGATGACTTTCCTACGAAAAGATGAATTATCAAACTAAAACGTCAAATTTTCTATCTAAAAAGACTAATGTATAAGAAAACTAGTTGGTGAGCCCCCTGTATTTTTGTTTCTGATTATGTTGCCGTCATGCATTGGAGAGAAAAGCTCTATTTTATGTACAGTCTTCGAATATCACTTTTCAAATGTATTTTGGAATATTTCGGTTTGAAATTATAGTATATAAAGGCAAAGATGTCAAGAAGGCCTTTTCGGTACTAGAATTAAAAATATCATATTCGTCTAAAAAATCGTTTCAATAGAATAGTTTTTACGTAGAAAAATTCTTCTTGGTCCATCAGTCCCATAAGCGAATTATTTCGTTGTCAATCAGTAAACGAAGAAAAAAATAACATAGTCTAAAAAAGATACCTCAACTCTTAAAAATGTTTACTTCAAATCTTGCATGTTTTAGGTGAAAAGCAGTATAATCAATCACCTGAACGTACACTTTCAATTTCGCGCAAATGTGCGAGTTTGTCCTGGAGATAACTTTTTTGAAAGCCCAAATAATTGTCTTCTGATTTAATTTCTGAATTTTCAAGGGCTGCCTACAGTTAAATTTGACGGAATGATAATGTTCACAGTGTTTATGTTACTCCATCCTTACACAGAATTCGATCAGGTTTGCAAATTCCGTCAATTGAAAAGTGCTGATGGTACTTTGCGATTTCAAGAAGCTGTCAATATTTCACTGATCTACACTACAACAAAATAGTAACCATTTTAATGTAAACCTTAGTTCTAGATGACCGTGGTCCATTCTAGTCTGAACCTTCTTTACAGTTGAATTCTTTTTGTTTAAATTAACCGACTTCAGGTGGCAAACGCAATAATAACGTATTGTTGTTCAAATACTGTAGATATAATTCGAAATATAATGATTGTTTATAAACAATAGCCATTTTAGACGAAACACACTAGCATATCATAGCAAAAAAAAGTTTTGAATTCTAAATCCTCTTTTACATCTAATATTTTTCTTCTTAAAAATAACCGATTCCCTATGAAAAACCCGAGCATAACCTAAAATTGTGTAAAAATTCCTTACCTTATTTGAAATCCAATAATTTTTTTAAAAAGTATGTGCCAATTTCACGTATAAAATGCTCATAAATATTGCTTAGGATTGTAAATCTTGTTTCCAATCCATACCGATATTTTCGGTACAAAGCTCGAGCTTATAACCTAGAATTTAGAAAAAAATGTTATCTCCTTTGAAATCTAATTTTTTTGTAAATAATTAGATTTTCGACGCAAAACTCCATCATTACCTAAAATTGTTGAAAACTAGTGAATCTTTTTTAAAATATGTAAAACATGATCTTTTTAAATTAAAAATACCAATTTCGGCGAAAAACACTAACATCATCCAAACTATTTGAAAGCTTCTAAATGTTGTTTAAATTACAATGATTTGTCTTCAAAAATACCAATGGTCGATGTAAAACAACAACGTAACCTAAAACTATCCAGAAAATATGAATCTTCTTTGAAATATGATTATTTTTGAATGAAAATTTTAATCTGCGACAAGAAAGACATTAAATCAATCCGAAATTGCTTAACCTTGCAAGTGTTATTATTTTAATTAAAAATCATTGAATTTACCTACGCGCAAAGTGCCTAGGCTCGCGAAAACTACTTGTGTTACGCTTACCGAATTTGAGTGAACCTAGCCACTCTCTTCAGCTACCATAAGCCCAACAAACGCATTCTTCTTTTACACTCATCGAATTTCAGTGTTGTAAATCTTCTTCGAAGTATAATCATTTTTGTTGAAAAATACCAGTTTTAGGTGTAAAACTATAACATTACCTAAATTATTGAAAAATTATGAAATTTTTAAATATAATGACTGAAAAAAGTAAATTGTTGAAAAATGTTAATCCTTCAGATATAATAGTTTTTGATTGGAAACACAATCTCTAGTGTTAAACGCTAATAAAACCTACAATTGTTGGAAATTGGGAATATCAATGATTGTGGTTCAAAAATGCTAATTGCCGAGGAAAAGAATAAATAAAATACGTACAATATTTTTAATAATTCATTAGATTATTTTATGGAAGAAAAATTATTTATAAACCCCTCTTTTAAGAGAAAAGGTTATACATAACTATAATTTTTGAGACACTTAGAACCATAGGCGACGACTCTTGCTTCTGTGCAATCCCTCTCGATTGTATCAATCTTGAGTAGCTTTTTCGTTGCAGCTGCGTTTTTGATGTCACGTTTACAAAAATGTATCGTGACAAATCTTTAATTATCCCTTAATTTATCCATCTGTTCGTCACTGAACGGGTACTACGACATAAAACTTTGAATTAATATGTTCCATATTTGAAAATCGGAGCCGGCACGCACACGAGTTCTTGGCATCTGTTTGCAACCAATTTTTCGTTCTGTCCATTTCGACATTTTATCAAAATTTTATCGCAATTAAAATAGATATAAGATATAATGACTTCATTATTATAATTTGGAGGTTATGTAGCAAACTTGTATACATAAAGCCGTATTCTAATGCAAGAGACTTTACGTATTATATCATCGGTTGGTTTTGGGTGTCGTCAGATTTCTATTAGAGCTCAAGTTCTGAAAGATACCAATTTTCAATTAAGTCGCAACTTCAGTGTATACCCAGTTTTTTCCGCAAAATAATATCAGTCTTTCAATTGCTTACAATCTATTTTGTTAAAATTATATTAGTTTACCATGCAAAATATGTTTTTCCTTCAAACGTGAAAGATTATAAATATAAATTGTGACATATGTTCGAACGAGTTGAATCAATAATTTATTTTCCTTGAGGCTGACTTATAAAATACAAATACCTCAGAAGGATACATACATATAAACTTAGTAAGTAAATATAATTAACAAATATCAAGATTTTCATCAGATACAATTAAAGGGTGGCGATACGAATTATTTACATTTTTCTCTTCTACCAAGTAAGAAAAACAGTCAGAACTTTTGAGTTGGAGAAGGCAAGAGCAGTTTTCAAAATTAACTGAACCAAAATAAAAAGCCTAAACAATACGAGAATCTATTTTTTTTAGTTGGGAATGCTTGACGTTATTATATGTAAAATAAATGGACGTTTTTTGCGTTGTATCAGTCAAAAACATTTTATTAAATTATATCAAATTAAATTCAGAGCCAAAAAGATTTTACATATAAATTGTGACATTTGTTTGAACGAATTAGGTCAATAATTCTTTTTCCTCTAATGTAATTTATGAAATGCAAATATCTCAGAATGATGCTTTATCCAGTTATCATTATTATGTTTTCACATAAATACATGCATGTACACATACATCCATACGCGCCGACACACATGCATCCATGAACACATGCACATACCTAGCATGTACATGTGTTGATAAAAAAGTCATTTCAATTCTTAAAATCAAACTTTTTCATTATTTAATCAAACTAACGTCGTTCAGATAAATTGAAAAGTGTCGCGTCTACTAGTCCATTTTTTTAGTATGATTCTTCAATTTATTTATTGAATATAATAAATAAATATGAAGATTCTCATAGGATGAATTGAAGCGTGATGAAATGGAAAATTTAGACAAGCAATATAATTCTTTTTTGGATTGCAAACGTTACTGCACATGTTGGTTTCCAAAAAAATTTACACCCGTCAAGTGCTGCGTTTGTCCATGTTTCTAAATTTCGACAGAAATTTTATGAGTTTACCGTATATGTTGCATTGGCCTATAATCTTCGAGATAACGAATATATGGTATATTATATAATCTATGCTGAAGCTCCGCAATATTTCTTTGTTACACTGTTAAGCAAATTATTCAATAAAACATTAATCAGTTTTTTCACTACTTGGAAAAAATGAGGGTCGTTTCTACTCTGGTCTTTTGCTTGGCAATCGTCCTTAATTCTATTGGTAAATATAATAGTATAATATATATATATATGTATCAATTGAAAAATATTTTTGAGCTTTTCGCAAATAAGAAATTATGACGATATTTCTCCAGTCTTAATCTACTTCATTTAAGCATGTCTACCTTGTCTGATTGTGAGAGCTTTACTTCCACATGCGACGGGTTTTTCTTGTAGCAAAACTGCTCGTAAACCATTTTGAAAAGCATCTACGCCTAAATGTCATAGGTTTATCAAAATCATAGTCTAATAAAATCGCATATTTAATTAAAATTTATTTTAATACAGGAAAAGCTCTTTCGGCATTGGCATACAGTCTTATTCTGTTGCCTTGCACATGTTAATACATTCTATCAAGTCCAAAGTAGTCTTCTCTTAATCATTTGATTCTTGAATCTGCAACTCAAATTTCACTGAAAATCCGATCTATTATGAGACTATCTGTAAATTAATTCAACAATTTTGCTGAAAATTCATCTCGTTTGGTTGAACTCAACTGTATACGATTTCGAATTAAAATAATTTTCGTTAGAAATATCAACTCCCGTGCAGAAATTAGCCCAGTTGGTCCTACAAAAAGGTTTCTGGTCGTTTCTCGGCCGGGCTACTTCTAGTTAGGTTTGATGGTCGTGAACTGAACCGGATCCGATCGGGGTACATTTCTCCTCCGTCCGCTTACTGGCCGAGCCTACCCTGGTTAGATTTCATGGTCGGGAGCCAACCGGGCACTAATCGGGATACTTTTTTTGTCAAAACTAACCATTTTTTAATATTCATGACATAATCAAAGACTTGATAACGGATGCTAGATGAATTATCATTTGCAAAGTATAGTATGAAAATGAATTAGATCAGTAATACAGGAATTAGCTTCCAGTCTATCTACTTATTGCATAAAACAGTTATGAATTTTTTAAACTTCAACCGCTGAATTGTTTTATTATTATTAATTTCTTAAATTTCAGACAGTTCATAGACTGTATACTTTCAAATGTACCGCCAAGTCGGGCGCCCTCTAGTATCCGCGTCTAGTATTTGCGTTGAACCTTATAATTATCAGGGTATCACCTCAAACAATGATGCACTAACACCGACTCTATGTAATCCCTAAATAAAACCGTGACCAACATTTAAAATCAACCTAAATTCAGTAATCAGTTCAAAAACACAAGTGATCAACTGAGTAACGCTTACTTTTAAAGGATTTGATAAATCAAATCTGTCTCTGAGGCAAAGCTTGAGGGTTTCAATCTGAAGGTCAGATTCATTAACCAGATTAATTTGACCAAAATTAAGAAAATTAGAACATTTTCAAAATTAGGAAATTTTTTTGTTTTAAGTTTCATAAATTGTGGTCTATTTTGTCTACATCGTTTTATTTTTCAGAGAAGCCGCAGGTTGTATAAGAACCGGCTCTCAACACAATTTAATTTCTAGGTTACGACTGTAGTTCATCAAGGGTTTAAATATCAGTTTTCAGTTTAAGTTACAATATTTACGATATTTGAAAAAATGTACTCGAATTGTACGCATTGAACGTACAAAAATAAGCTTGAAGCGCATGGGCATACAGTGCGCAATGGGAATGTGCCCGCGCGGCGATCATATTTTTGAAGTAAAACTTCTTACGGTGCACTGCGAGAAAAAGATACGTTCAGATGGAGAGAGAAATGGATCTCTAGCTTGGTGGTCGCTTGGCCACGCTTGGATGTAATGTCACATTCGACAATCTTGGTGGCGGCCCCGCGCAACGCGTCGGAGATTTCCGAAGTTACAGTCGAGTGAACAGTGCGACTACGCTGCACGGGAATAAAGCCGTATTCAGAGGAGCGGTTCCCGGTTCCGATTACGGTTACGAATGACGGTCCAGTTCATGCAGACGGTACACGAGGCCTGCGAGTATTTTTGCAAGGCAGCGACAACAGCTGACGAGTCACGTGACTTCATCAACCGCTGTGATTGGCTACGATCAGCGACAACTGTGGCATGGTCGAAATCGCCGCGGTTGAAAATAGAGAGAAACTTAACGCTCAACCCGAACCGGAACCGGATCGTGCTGCGCACCGATTGGTCGACGGTTCCAATCGCAACCGTAATCGGAACGGGGAACCACTCGTCTGAATACGGCTTAAGGGGGGCAGGGTAGAGTCCGCTTAAAGAACATAACACAGATGTAAATGCCGAAATGAATGTCAATAAAATAAGTCAGGCGAATAATGAATTGAACAATTTTCAAGATTGACTGTAAATAAATTATAAACGACATTTATTGTCATATGTCAAAAACTCAGGAAAATTGTTTGAGTTTTATCGGCTTAAATTAAATATAAGACTTCAAAGACTATGTGGTATGCATTTCGGAATTCTCCTACAACTTTCCTAGGTCACGCCACAAGTTGAAGTCGAGATACGAAGTTCAGGAAAGTCTTGAAATTCTTTTAAGAACTTCTTACGTGGTATATTCTCTTCAAAAGGTCAAAAATATCTCTATCTAGGCATTACGTCAAAATCAGGGAATGAATATAATACAACATATCATTAGTGAAATTTATTTCATGTCAAAACGGTCGTTTCATTATATCAAATATAGTTTGTATAAAAGCCCATCACTGAAAAGAAATATTTGAATACTAAAAAAGGATCCTGCTATACTGAACATTAACCAAAGCAGGATGAAACAAAAACGTCTAATCCTAATATATTTTTCTTTCCAAAAACATTAAATTTTTTGAATGAAAAACATTTGAAATGATAAATTTTGACTTAAAATGTTCCGAAAACAATACTTTGATATTAAAATGTTTATAATTGGAAGCTGGATTCAAATAAATTTTCTCTTTCTTGTTGCAGTGTTAAGTTTACCGTTCGATCTTTTCCCTAATGACGACCTCACACCTGATGTTCCACGTAGCAGACCTTCTTCTTTTGAAAGAAATCATTCACCTGAGAGGTTAGTTTCACTTGCTGAACCTCCTCTTCGTGAAAGGTCCAGGTCTCCTCCCGCAAGTCTTCATTCTCCTTACAGGTGTATTCATACTCCTGCAAGGCTTCCTTCTTCTGACAAACATGGATGTGGACTTGAACAACTTCAATTTATTCGGCTTATTTCCCATAGGAATCCGAACCGAAAATTCGAATTTCGTAGATACACTTTTCCCATCAATAATCCACTTAAACTGAGAATAGTAAAGTCTACGTATATACCTCTGCCAACCCAAGAACAAATTGTATTATCAACATCCGATGGTGATGTCTTTGCCATATTGGAGACTTATAATGTTCTGGCTGGAATGTATATACGTATTCGTGAAGAAAGAAAACGAGCGAAAATAAACATAGAAACCGGCAAGGTTACCCCATTGACGCTAGTAGAAATCAATGAAACGCCAGTAGGTGCCCGCCGCCATATCATGGGGAATTTCAAAATAGATCATCTAAACCGTCGTGCAAACAGTCCTCTACTACATAATGAGAAAAATGTATAACTGATATATATTATTGTTTGTCAACCTAATTTAAACCGGAATCTTACATGTAACTGGCAATTGCATTAAAAAATCAATATGTTATGGTAATCAAGGCTTCACTCTGTCATAAATGCCCCAGCCAATCTTTTTTGGAAACAGATAAAAAAAATTGCTCACGGTGTGTAAAGAAGAATAAGTGCAAAAAGGTATTTACAACAATCGTTTTTCATTTTGTAGAAATTAATTGATGAACATGAATTTACTTAATTCCTGCAAACCAATTCTACATCTACAAGTAACAAATGTGAGATTATTGAAGAGGATATAGTATGCAATGTTTATAGGACAAGTCGTAGGTGAGCGCACCGAGTTCTGAGTTAAATAAAAGACTGATTTAAACTTACCAAATTACGAAAAAAAAACGTTTTCGTAGCGCCAGCTGCTCTATAAAATGTTCAGCGAAAATTTGAATTGGATAAATGAATAATTGCTCTTTTTAATAAAAATTAATGATAAAAGTTTCTAGGTCACTCACTAAACAAGCTAAAAGTTTAACTTATTCATTTAAAAAAAAAAAATCACATTTTTGTTTGCTTAAAGCATTTTGTCATTTATCAAATTTGGATTTTTGTGGAACTTTGAATAGAGCAACTGGTGCTACCTAGCGGCTGTAAGCTTTCCTATCACAAGGTGGTGAGACGAGCACGCTACAGTTATAGCTCAAAACATCCACCCATCTCCATCTTCATCTAACTAGAATTTAACTATCTCCATTTCAGCTGTTGTAAAATGTAAGAATGCTTATGAAAAAAGCCTTTTTTGTCTTTGTGACGTCACGGCAATCAAAAGAAGAATCATTTCGTACGATTTAATTCACATCGTTTGAAACACTCCATTTGATATTCATTCCATAAGTATGAAATACGGCGTTTTAATGATAGGGTTCTGAAAAAAATTTGTTGATGAGTCTCGCGATTAGTTGTAAACGACATTTCAAATTCAAGAAATTATAATTCAAGCCCTCAAAGATTAGAACATCCATTTTTATTATAAAAAAGGCCTGGCGTGAGAATTTGCAAATTAAATGAATTTTTTTAAATTCTCAATTTTGAAGCTTTCACACTTAAGGAATGTTAGCACTAATCATTCTATCCTGAATTTTTAAATTCTCATGTCTGTATGGTTAACTGAATGTTGTAGCTACGCTAACTTTTATAGGGTTTGTTTAATTAAATCACCCATGGATATACTTTTTCACTGCCCCAAAATGAAGGTCTAGTTCGTCAACCAGATATTGCCAAACAAAATAAAAAATGTAGAAATTTATGTCAAAGCTTGTGGTTCATGAAAATAGAACTTACAAATTATCCTCATGCCATTTGTCATTATGATCAAAATCAAAAAAGGTACAAAGTTTTTAAAAATTTTAAAATTTAAAAAAAATGGAAAAAATTATTTTTTCTGATAGATTAAGAAATTTTGTTCAGAATTTTTACTAGATATCAAATATATTTCGGAACTATCTTCATTCAATTTTTCGATTAGACTAGAATTCAAAGTGTCACATCATTTTGAAAATTTAAAACAAACTTTTTTTTAGAGTTGTAGACATTTTTGTCAAAGTTTGTAGCATATCACAAAAATACTTTGATGTGGGTTGTTTTGGGGTTTGAGTAGTAAAAAAAGCTGAATTGTAAAGAAGCTTTTAGAATTTCAAAATTTGTAATCATATGCCCTCAAATTTAAACTAACCTAAAAACGTTCTAAATAAAATAATTTTCAAATGGGACAGATCCAAAATTGAACTATTATAAACTTTCTTTCAAAGTGGACGATTTTCAATTCGGATGGTTCAATTTAATGTTTATAATTGCTTGATTTAGGATTTAAATATTTCAAAATTATTATCTCTAGAGCTTTTAAATTTTGAATTTGAAACTGGTAAATTGTGGTCAAATTATAGTCGATTTTATATAGTCAAATAACCTGTCATTGCAAACTTTCAAAAAATTATTTTGTTAAATAAAAAACTTACATGCGAAACGCATACAAATATAAATTTTCTGAAACACTTGAATATAATTATGTAATATAGATACTCAGTGTTTATAACGAATTTTATGCAATAATTTTTTGGATATTACGTTTGACCTTCCGTGCACGCCGAAAATCTGCGGGCACCTTTCCCGCTACAATTTTTGAAGTTTGACTTTGAAATTGTCTGATTGCGATGTTTTCAATTTGAAATTGTTCACATTTCAAGAATTTCCATTCAAAATTAGTAAGTTCGCACATTTTCATTTATAAACGTTTCAATTTTGAACTGTTTGACAATGTAGGTGTTAATTGAATTGCCCAAACACTAAAATTTCTACAAATTTGTAACGTTTCCATTAAAATTGCAAAACTAAATCTTAAGATATAAATTATATTGTAAAGCTTTCATGAAAATTACTTCAATTTTTATCGTTTATAAATGGAAACTAGCTTCCAGTTACGCGCAGACATGCGTGCGTATACAAACGATCATAAAACATCAGCTGATGTTAAAAGGGTAAAGAATTATTTTTTCTCTCGCAAGAGAGTGATCATGTTGACATGAACTGTTGTCTGTTGTGGAATGCTTCTTTTTGGTTAACTTTTCATTAGTTACATGACATCTTTGCTGTTTTTTCGAAAGATATCGTTTTAGTTGACCCAAGTATCATAAGTATAAAGAAGATTTTCTTAATTGGCATTAGGGTCGATAATGTTTATTTGTTTTGTGTTCTACAATTAATTTAAAAACAAAACAAAAAAGATATATATTTTTAAGTAAAATAAAGTTAGATTTTTTTATGTTTCGTCCCGGACTAACTCACTGGACTTGTCAGTAAGGCTATGTGAATCAGTCCTACCTTATACATTTTTTACTTTGTGTCAGTGTTGTTATATTACATGGGATAACTTATCAACGTCAAAACTAGGCCTCAATTTACGCAAGTGTAACAAGAATAATATTTGGAAGAGAAGGATGAAAATTACTGAGGATAAATTTGAAATTTCGATTTTTTGGTTCATTAATCAATTCACTAAAATAGCAATAATTTCTATTCAACTTGTTAATTGATGATCTTTTAATTTAAGTTTTGGTCCCTATCCGTGGCCCGAATAACAGTTTAAAATATATTTCTTGTGTTTTTGAAAAATCAAATCAAAATGTATCGATTATATTAAGTTTTAACCCCTACCCGTGGTTGAAATGCACTATATTATTGATTGAAAATTTATCAAATTCACAAACTTATAAACGAATTTTTTTTTGAATATACTTTATAATGAATTTAGGTCAATTAACTCTTGTTTGGTACAGGGGGTCGTATACGATTCCAGACTTTTTAAACGACCCCAGACTCTTTTCAACTTTATGCAATTTCAACCATTTTTTTTTGTTTATGCAAAATGTAATATTTAGCTGTATAACCGATATGATCTTTTAAAGTAAGTATTCAAATCGTCGACGACCCCATGGGTCAAGTACGTTACTCCAGGGAGGTGTGCCAAACATGGGTTAAAATGTATAAGGCAGGACTGATTCACATAGCCTTGCTGACGAGTCCAGTGAGTCAGTCCGAGACGAAACATAAAAAAATCTGACTTTAATTTACTTACAAATATATATCTTTTTTGTTTTGTTTTTAAATTAATTATAGAACAAAAAACAAATAAACATTATCGACCCTAATGCCAATAATAAAATCTTCTTTACACTTAGGGCGCAGTCCCATGGAGGCAGATTAGTAGAATAGTGTAACAGTTTTGACCAATGAGGTGCCTGCACAAGTTCTAGCAGTCGCCTCATTGGTCGAAACTGTTCCACTATGCTACTAATCTACGTCCATGGGACTGCGTCCTTAGTAGAATAGTTAAACAGTTTTGACCAATGAGGTGCCTTCACAAGCTCTAGCAGGCACCCCATTGGTCAAAACTGTTCCACTATTGTACTAACGGTACTAATATGCCTCCATGGGACTGCACCCTTAAGCACGATACAAATCATTTTACGCTATGATACTCATGATTTAAATGAGCTCTTCAGAAACTTAGATAATACAAAGCAGATAATAAGATTGCGGTTAATTCTTTAAGATACATAGTTGATCATTTAACCCTTAAAGGACACACCTTGAAATAAAGTAAAAGATCTTTTTGACTCAAAAAAAATCATGACTCATGTTTAAATAGTCAAAAATGGGTGTAAAATATTTACAGAGCCTCAGTGATAATTTAACTATTCGAAAAGAAAGAAAAACTTAGACAATCGGAAAAAAGCGGAAAATCTGTTCGGTCACTGTGACCCCAAGTGTCCTCTAAGAGTTAAAAGTAATTTGAAATTTCAAACTGTTAATCTAGCATGAAGAAATACATGAAAGTTGAAATTGCAAAAATGGAAATGAAAAAATGCAATGTCATAACTTTTTTGTACACTGTTACAATCACAAATTGAAATCTACAATTCGCCATTTTTAATGATCGGGTTAACTATGCGTTTTTAATTACGCAGAAAAAGGATCTGCAAAAGTAAAATAGGGCTGTAATGACTACGATTCTGTAAATTTTGCAGAAAACTTTTCAAGGTCTGCGGATGACAATTGCAGGGTTATAGCTTCAAGGATTTATGATAGATTTTAGAATTTATGATTTGATGACCAAAGACCGTCTTACTATTAGAAATTATAAAAAAATTGAAGAGGAAAAATCCCGGCCATGAAACATAATTTGTCCATGCTTATAATTTCTATGATTTTACACAAAACCTTGTATGAACTTATATGAAAATTTCCAAGAATTTCTGCAAAAATATGTCCAAATTTTATTGAAAAGTTCTATAATTGTTAACGTGTTTTGGACTCGAAATAGTTTTTTCGTAGCTTTTTATAATTATTGCATAATAAGTATTTGGTTTGAAATTTCTTAATTTTTGGAGGTTTCCGATTTCAAATTTCACAATATTTCTTACTTCGAAATGCAAGTACTAAAAGATGTAAGGAGAAGATTTTGGAACTATGAAGCAAAAATTTAATTATTTTTAAATGTTTCAAAATGTTGAGCAATTCAAACTAAACTTAAAAAAATTTCGAATTTAAATGCTTCAAATTGTGCAATTTAAAAAATTGGAATTATAGCGGTTCTGTTTTGTATTCTTCTTTTTAAGTTTTTATTTTGATTACAATATAGTGTAAAAAAATGTACGATTTTTAGTAAAAGATTTAAAAAAAGCATTAAGAATTGAAAAATATATGATTGGAAGATTTCCTGAAATTTATCCCTGCTTAAAAAACCCGTTAGAAACCCGACTGAAACTCAATAAAATGCTGTTTAGAACCCAGATGGGCATCTACCTGGGTATAACTGGGTTTAACAGGGTCAAACGTTATAGGCTGTGTATAGATGCCCGATGCCGGGCGCTATGTTGGTATCCGGTAGATTGTACATTTACTTTATCATTCTTTTATTACTAAGGAGAGTTTTATATAATTTTATTTGTGGTAATTATATCCAGTTATTATTTTAGAACGCGTCAATGATAAATATTAAATCTAAAATTATAATTGTTATCTACAATGAATAAAAATCGCAAACAGCAACGAAGCTCTTTTATATGGACGATCAACAATTCAATATTCAACTAATAATGAAAAGAAGTACAGTAAAGTCTCCATCATTTCAAGACGCCATTATTTCAAGACCCCAATATTTCAAGCCCCCCGTATACGATTATTTCAAATTGCGCAGTTCCATCAACTCCCACCACGGTCATGTACACTCTCCTCTGCATCTGTGACTGACCAACGAAAAAATAAGAGGGCCGAAGAGCGTGAAAACTTGAATTGAGTATTGTTTCATGTCGTCATGGGAATACGTCGCACGACGTTTTCGAGAAAATATTATAAACGTAAAAGTCATAAATGTACAAATAGAAATATTTCTCAAGTGTAGAATCTATTTTCTCTGTCGTGTTCCATTCTTTTGTCGATTCACGACTTTTCAGATTCACGAAATAAAACAAAATATCCTAAATGTCAGGCTAGTGGTACTCTAACCTCAAATTTCGGATAGGTGCCTGGATTTCGTGAAACTGAAAGGTCTTCAACCGATAAAAGTATGAATAAACAGAATTGCGCAACGGAATTCTAGACCTTTATAGCGTACCTTTACGTTTCGGAGATTTTCTCCAAAAACTCGTATGCAGTTTCAGTGTCATGTACTAACCTCCCTGGCAGCTGACATTTCCACCTATTGACGTCATGCCACAAAACTCACTATTCCGCGAAACATTTGCGTCGTGTTTTGATTCAATAATATTGATTTTTAGATGACCAAAAAGTTCTGAACGTTCAAATGAACGATGAAAAAAAAATTTTTTCACCAATTTTTTTTGGCTGTAATTGTTTTTGGCTATCTAAAAATGCATTTCATGCAAAAATATATCCAAATTTTTTATTAGGGGGGTAATTAACCACTCCTAAAGCGATTTCCGTAGATGCGTCAGTAAAGTCGACTACAAAGTTGATAAACTTAATATATATTCAATTTAAATAATAAGTCTAACAGTTAGGAATCAACACCAGACGAAATTTATTGATGTTAAGGAACCTCGCTCCAACCCCTAAAACCCACCCCTATTGATAAACGTTTTTCAAATTGGGAAAATCGACAAAAAAGCCAGAACTTAATACAATCTTAGGTATTTAACATCGTGAAAAATTGTCCTTTTTGCTCCCCCAAATAATGCTAATGGCAAAACATCTCGCTCGAATATCGAAACCCCACCCCTAATTAATAAGTACCAAAAACTGAAGAAAATGTCCAATTCAGTACAAACTTAATACATTTATGGTTATTTTATAGCCTAGAAAATTCATAAAAAGTATCCCCCGACTAATGGCAGTGACCAAACATCTCGCTCAAATCCCAAAAACCCACCCCGCGTGCAACCCGATTTTTTCAAATTCGGAAAATCGACAAAAACAGCCAGAACATAATACGATCTTAGGTATTTACCATCGTGAAAAATTGTCCTTTTTGCTCCCCCGAATAATGCTAATGGCAAAACATCTCGCTCACATATCGAAATCCCACCCCTAATTAATAAGTACCAAAAACGGAAGAAAATGTCCAATTCAGTACGAACTTAATACATTTATGGTTATTTTATAGCCTAGAAAATTCATAAAAATTATCTTTACTTGCGGTACTTAGTAAGCTGATACCTCTATAATTATTGCAGTTGTTTTTATCTCCCTTCCTTTTGTATATGGATACGATAATCGCGTTTAATATAGTAAAATATAGTTAAAAATAATAAATTTTGTTTAAACAACTAGGTTTGACAAATTGAATTTTTTATCATCTCATGCTAACTGGAAAGTGGACAAAAAGTTGGAAATTTCGGATTAAACCGATCAAAAAAACTTTCTAATTATTCTAAGAGAAAAAAAATATAAATGTTATAAAAAAATTCAATTGTAAAATGTCAAAATTAAAAACTGTTCAATTTTAAAGATTTATAATTTGAATTTCTGCAATTTTGAAGAGTTACAATTGAAAATTCTTGAATTTGGAAACATAGAATAAGAAATTATTTAATTTTTAAGATTTATATTTCAAAGATATGTAACTTCAAATATATATTTTAAATAGTTCAATTTTCAAGATTGACAATTAAAATTTTTTCAATTTTTACGATGTGCAATTTAAAATTCTTCAATCTTGAATATTTTCAATTAGAGACTTTTCGATGTTTAATATGTACAATGTTCATAATGCCTATAATAGACCATTTTTAAATTTTCATGATTTTGGAAATCAAAAGTCAAGTTTTTGAATCTAATTTAACAAAAGTGCATATTTCGTCGAAAAACTTTTTTTCTTACTTTTTTCCATCTAAAGTTATTCACATCCATAAACTTTACACACAAAAAATGTTAGCATTTTTTTCCATGCACAAAAAATGAAAAAAATACAAAATTTGAAAATTTTCACTCTATTTGCCCAATGGTAAGAAATTTTCGAAAAATGTTTTAAAATTTGTTTTTAATGCTACAAAGAAACTTTTTATTGTTATTGCCAATGAATCTAACCATTTTATCTTTTTTTCGACTCATTTTTATGTACACATTTTATTATTTTTATTATGAAAATTGAAAATCCTCATCAATTCCCAAAAAGGGCACTGAATCCGAATATTTTTTATAGAATACTTCGTAATATTCTCAGTCTCGAAAGAAAATTCTGTCTTCGAACCCTCTTAATCAAAGATCAATAGCTGATTGTTAATGTAAACAGTGTGGAAGAATGGAACGCATCCCTCAATATTTAGAAAACAGGATGATAGTCATTTACAAACGTATGCATCATGGAATGTACTTTGCCTTCCTTATTACAAATTTTTCTTTATCTTCAAGTATGTATGTATGTCATATCGGAATCTTGATTAAGTAATTATGTTCCAATCTAAAAAAAGTGATGTTACTAAATTTCTCGAAGTTTTTAAACAAAAACGATTACTTCTTAAGAAAATTGTTAAATTTTCAACAAAATAGATACATTTTTAACCAAATAATTGAATTTTTGAATAAAATGATGCATTTCCCACCAATAAATGTATTTTTAACAAAGCAGTTGAACTTTCTGCCAAAATAGTTGAACTTTTAACCCAAAAATAAGAATTTTCAACAAAATAGGTAAATTATCGACCAAAAGAATTATATTTATACAAAAATATTAAATTTGTTAAAATTTTGCTTGATTTTCAACGAAATAATTGAATCTTCAACCAAAAACATAAATTTACAACCAAGAAGATTTCAACAAAAAAGGTAATTATCAACGAAATTTTTCAATTTTCAACTAAAAATTGTATATTTTCAGCCAAACAGTTGAATTTTCAAATAAAAAAGATAAATTTTCAAACAAAAATAGTACAGTTACATTTTCAGTTGAAAAAATTAATTATATACCAACAAAAAATTAATTTTATTTAAATAGTTAAATTTTCAATCAAAAGCGATTACTTTTCAACAAAATATTTGATCTGCCAAGAAATACTAATTTTCAACAAAGTACATGAATTTTCAACAAAAAACTTAAATTTATAACCAAGAAGATTAATTTTCTACGGAAAAAGACGAATTTTCAACAAAATACGTGAATTTTTAACCAAGTAGTTGAATTTTTAACTAATAATAAAAAAAATGTCAGCCAAATAGTTGAATTTTCAAATAAAAAAGATAAATTTGAAACCAAAAATAGTACAGTTACATTTTTAGTTGAAAAAATTAATTCTATACCAACAAAAAAATTAATTTTCATTAAAATAGCTAAATTTTCAATCAAAAACGATTACTTTTCAACAAAATCTTTTATCCAGAAAAAAAGACTAATTTACAACAAAGTACATGAATTTCCAACAAAAAAGGTAATTATCAACGAAATTTTTCAATTTTCAACTAAAAATTGTATATTTTCAGCCAAACAATTGAATTTTCAAATAAAAAAGATACATTTTTGAACACAAATAGTACATTTACATTTTCAGTTGAAAAAATAAATTCTATACCAACAAAAAATTAATTTTCTTTAAAATAGTTCAATATTCAATCAAAAACCATTACTTTTCAACAAAATATTTTATCTGACAAGAAATACTAATTTTCAACATAGTACATGAATTTTCAACCAAAAACTTAAATTTAAAACCAAGAAGATTAATTTTCTACGGAAAAAGACGAATTTTCATCAAAATACGTGGATTTTTAACCAAGTAGTTGAATTTTCAACTAAAAATGAAAAAAATTTTAGCCAAATAGTCGGATTTTCAAATAAAAAGATAAATTTTTAATCAAAAATAGTACAGTTACATTTTCAGTTGAAAAAATAAATTCTATACCAACAACAAATTAATTTTCATTAAAATAGTTAAATTTTCAAACGAAAACAATTACTTTCCAACAAAATCTTTTATCTACCAAGGAAGACTAATTTTCAACAAAAAAGGTAATTATGAACCAAACGTTTGATTTTTCAACTAAAAATTGTACATTTTTTGCCAAATAGTTGAATTTTCAAATAAAAATGATGGGTTTTCAACAAAACAGTTAATTTTTCAAACAAAAAAATGAATTCAAAATTGCATGTATGTACAACATTAAATTAAATATGTAACACTTAAAATTTAAAGTCGAAATATATTGAATTTTCAATCAAAAACGATTACTTTTCAAGAAAAATGCTGAATTTTCAACAAAATAGATGAATTTTTTACCAAATATAGTTGAATTTTCCAATAAAATTATGCATCTTTCAACAATAAATGAATTTTTAACAAAACAGTTAAACTTCCTGCCAAAGTAATTGAATTTTTGACCCAATAATAAGAATTTTCAACAAAACAGGTAAATGTTTAACCAAAAGAATTACTTTTATACAAAATTGTTAATTTTTTTCAAATCTAAAAAAAGATAAATTTTCAACTAAAAATAAAAAAGTTAAATTTTCAATTGAAAAAATTAATTTTTTACCAACAAAAAAGAATTTTCAAGAAAAACAAGTTAATTTTTAACCAAAATGTTGAAAATTAAACGGAGAAATATAACATTTTTACTAAAAACGATCCATTTTCGACCAAGATAGATTTTTTATTCAAAAGAGAAAAAAATTTCAACCAAATTGTTGAATTTTCAACAAACTAGATAAACTTACATCCAAAATTGTTAATTTTTTTACATTAATTAATTTTACATTAAATTTTATTTATTTTAATTATTTATTTTAATTATTTATTTTTAATTAATTTACATTAATTTTCTACCGAGAAAGACGAATTTTCAACAATATACATAAATTTTCAACCAGGTAGCTGAATTTTCAACTAAAAATGATAAATTTTCAGCCAAAAAATGAATTTACAAATAAAGCAGTTCAACATTCAACCAAATAGTTGCATTTTTAACCCAAAAAAATTAATTTTTGACCAAAAATAGGAATTTCAAACAAGAAGATCAATTTTATATCAAAAAAGATTAATTTTCAACACAAAAATGTAATTGTCGATTAAATAGTTGAATTTTCTATTAAAAGTAGTTGAACTTTTAACCCGAAAGTACAAATTTTCGGAAAAAAAGATCAATGTCAGATCAAGAAATTACTTTCACACAAAATTGTTAAATTCTTCACAACTTCGATTCATTTTTTAACCGACTAATTGAATCTTGAATCAAAAACGTAAATTTACAGCCAAGAAGATTAGTTTTCTACTGAGAGGGACGAATTTTCAACAAAATAATGAATTTTCAATCAAGTAGTTGAATTTCGAACTAAAACTGATAAATTTTTAGCCAAATAGTTGAATTTTCGAAGAAAAAAGATCAATTTTCAACCAAAAATGAAAAAGTTACATTTTCAATTGAAAAGATTAAATTTTTACCAAGTAGTTAAATTTTCAACGGAAGAAAATGAATTTTCAAAGAAGATTAATTTTCGCCAAAAAAAAGACAAATTTTCAACCAAATAAATCCATTTTCAACAAAAAAAGGTGATTGCCAACCAAATAGTTGAATTTTCTACCAAAGTAGTTAAGAATTTTTAACCCAAAAATACGTTTTTTAACAAAATAGTTTCTAAATATTTTCAACCAATTGGTTGAATTTTCAACTAAAATTGATACATTTTTAGCCAAATAGTTGAATTATTGAATAAAAAAGATAAATCTTCGAACAAAAATGGAAAAGTTACATTTTTGATTTGAAAAAATTAATTTTTATCAAGAAGAGACAAATTTTTAATCAAAAATGGAATAGTTACATTTTTAATTAAAGAATTTAATTTGTATTAAAAAAAAAAATTTCAACAGAATAGTTAAATTTTCAACCGAAGGGATGAATTTTAAAATTCATGTACGTATCATATTCAATTCAATATGAAAAAATTAAGATTTCAAGTCGGAATATATTATGTTTTCAACAAAATAGTTGAATTTTTAACCAAAAACTATTGATGTTCAACATAATATTTTAACTTTTAACCAAATAGTTGACTTTTCTACTTAAATGATGTATCTCCAACCAAAAAATGAATTTTCAACAAAGCAGTACTAACTTTAACACTAAAAAAAAAAAAATTTTAACCAAGAATATTAATTTTCTGCCAAAAAAAGATGAACGTTTAACAAAATACATGTATTGTCAAGGTATGTAAATGTTTAACCCAAAAATACGAATTTTCAAAAAAACAGGTGTATTTCGAACCAATAAAATGATCTTTACACAAAATTGTTAAATTTTTTACAACGTTGATGAATTTTTAAACAAATAACTGAATTTTCAATTTAAAAAGATAACTTTCTAACAAAAATGGAATAGTTACGTTTGCAACTGAACAAATAATTTTCTTCCAACAAAAAATGAATTTTCAACAAAATAGTTTAATTTTCAACAAACACAGATTAATTGTCAACCAAACTTTTGCAAATTTAACCAAAAGGGATCAAATTCCTACTAAAAGAGATGAATTTATACCAAAAAAGATTTGTCATGCAAAAGAAAAAAAAATGTCAACCAAAGTGTTAAATTTTCAAGCCTTTTTTGGTCCACGATGTAACTGTTTAATTTAAAGTTAATCAATTTTTATCAACGATTCAACTATTATGTTGAAAATTCATCTTTTTGGATGAATTAAACTCTCATTGATTTAAAATTTATGTATTTTTTACTTGAAATAGCAGCTATTACAGTTTCTGTTGAGATTTTTGATTGAAAATTCAACTATATATGGTTAAAAGTTGAACTACTTTGTTAGAAATTATATTTTCTGGTTGGATATTCATCATTTTAGTTCAAAATTCATCTATTTGGTTGAAAACCTAACTATTTCGTCGAGAACTTGTCTTTTTTGGTAGAAAATTAATCTTATTGATAGAAAATGTATCTCTTTTAAATTAAAATTCAACTGTTTCATTTAAAGTTAACTTTTTTCTTGAAAATTTGATTTGACATATCTGAAATCTTGAAAAATCTTTTTGAATATTCTCGACAATTTTATGTAAATTATATTTATATAACTTTCAAAACAAATAAACATAGAAAATAATTAGATATTGAAAATTGTTATTTTGTATTAAAAATTATTTTTTCCTCAAAACGCTGCATAAACAAATATAGAATGTCAAAATGTGAAGTCATTAAATTACTCAACAAACAATGGGAATAAATATTTAGTTCCCAAGTCTCTATTTCAAAATGAAAATCCAATCAACTAAAATTGCAGATATTTTGTAATTGATAATATTTTATACCGTTAGGGACTTTTCATAGTGCAGCAGCTGCAATGCACTCTACAATAGAGGTATTAAATTAACATACTGCTATTATAACTGATTCTATCCTATTATCCTTCATTTCATTAAGCAACGACTATTCACTGGGCTTAATAATTCTCTTATTGGCAATTTTTTTCTTAGATCTCAACCAGTCCAAACTGCTTCAAATTTTTTCACTAATTCTTGAAAGCCTGTTCCAAATGCTTATGTTAAAAAAACTAATTACTAATTATTCCAGTATCGACCAAAACATATTTTGGAATTTTCAAACAATATTTTATTCGTGCGATATTTAATTGAACTGGAAAAAAACACGCGTGATTTAGTTTTTGTCTTGCGCAATTTTTAAACTAAAAGATAATATTAATATTGGCAAAAAAAATTGTGTGTATCACAGTATTTAGATCCGAAACAATATAAAAGAAAAGCATACAATATTTTAAATAAATCATGAAAATTGATATATTAACTTCAGAATGAATATAATATTTTTCTACAATATATAGATAACCAAACCGTTGCATTCTTGTTCAAAAATTCTGATTTCCGGTTTAGAACGCCAACATCAACTGAAATTGTTAAAATGTTAGGAATCTACTTTGAAACCTAATTTTTGTTATTACAAATACCAATTTCCTATTAGAATCACTAACTCAATCAGAAATTTTTCGAGCTTGTCAATTTTATTATTTTAAACAAAAACCGTTGCATTTAACCCTAATGATGCTTTGATTAAAAATACAATTTTCAGGTCCAATACACCAACATAAACTAAAGTTGCTAAAAACTTGAAAATATTTTTTTAAATATAATAATTTTTTATTGAAAATACCAATAGTTTTCGATAAAAAACAGTAACATAACATCACATAACAGAAAATTGTTCATAATTGCAAATTCTTCTCGAAACCCAATGATTTTTGTTTCAAATAACCAATTTCTTATGAAAAATGTTAATATTACCTGAAGCTGGGAAAAACATACAAATCTTATTCAAACTATAATTATTTTGGTTTTAAAATACCAATTTTTCCTGATTACTGTTGTTACTTCATAAGTTCCATAAGATCGGACTGGCAATTTTTCACACGCAAAAGTCGCTCATTTTCATTGCCTGTGCATTACTTGCCTAAAAAAAGGGTTTCATAATAACATATAAAAAATAAATTATTAATTAAAAAATAGAAACTTCATTAATTTTAAAATTTTTGCAACTTTTGTCCTGATTAAGCATTTCAAAAACTAAGAAACCTAAAAACAATGGTTGCATCCTACGGGGGTTAAATCACCCATAACCGTAAAAAAATCGTATTTTCTGACAGGCTTAATAAAAAAATTTCTAGTTTTGTCTCAATATCGTAAAAAGTGGTAAAAAGAGGTAATAAAATGAAAAAGAATAGAAAAGTTGAAAAACCTCCCCCAGAAATTAAAAAAGACTCCTTTTTCAACAAAAAATTAATTTTCGAACTTCCTGCAGTTTTTATTGCAAATATTTCGTGAATTTGGAGCCTGATAATGACGAACATTATGCAAAAAATATTGGCCACAAAATAGATGACATAAGGCCCCATAATTATTGGTCAAAAACTACCCCTTTTAAATTTTGTATGATAGATTTCTTATTTAATGACCAAAACTTTTATACAAAATTCGTATGAAGATATGTGACCTCCCCCCCCTCTCCCGTCGCCATATTTTTGCATAGAACTTTTAAAATTAAAGGTAAAATCATCGATAACTGCAATTCCGTGATTGTGAATTCTCTTTTGTTAAAGCTCCTTCGGCTTTAACGAACACATTCTCATCACATGCCTCGTGAGAAAAATAGTTTTTTCTGACACTGGGGGACACGAAACATGGAGATTTGATGAAAACCGACAAAGTCAAATTTTACACAAAACTAATATCTTCTCATTGAGGATGAGAATATAAAAATATATGAAAATACCAGGTATTGTATGAATGATTAGTAGCCCCTCCATGATGGAATAAACTACTCCTGTACGTAAAAAAATTATATTTTCTCGTGCAATAAAAAAAAAATAATTTTATTTTTACCTAAAAATTGTAAACTGTCGTCGGAAGAGGTAAAAAAATGAAAATGTACAGAAAAGTGGAAAAAGCACTCTCAGAAAGTAAAAAACAACACTTTTTTTCCGAAAATTCAATTCTCGAGCTTCTCACAGCTTTAAATGCAATTACTTGCATTATTTCGAATAAAATCATTTAATTTATTAATCAGAACATTTGTATGTTTCAAAGTAAGAAGATAATTCTTTCTTTGAAAAAAGGGGAGGTTTTTAATTCCTGAGGGTAGTTTTTCCACTTTTCTATAAACTTTCATTTCCTTACCTTTTCTGATGACAGTTTGCAATTTTTAGGCAAAAATAAAATTATTTTTATGTATTGTACGAGAAAATATAATCTTTTTACGTTTAGGGGTGGTTTATTCTATCTTAGTGGTTTTGTGAACCATTCATGGAATTTATACAAATTTATACATTTTGTACAATAAGTAAATAAATTTCTTCACAATACCAAACATTATTTTATATTTATTACTTAAATTTTTTAAATCAACTTATTATTATATTTGATTGATTTTCAAATATCTTTAAATATTCTTCATACATATTTATACTTATTTTTATAGAAGTTTCTTTCATTAAATACGGAGTCTATCATCAAAAACTTAAAAGTGGTAGTTTTTGACCACGAAGGGTGCCTTATGTCATCTTTTTTGTAGCCAATATTTTTTTAATAATGTTCGTGATTATTTTTCTTCAAATCCACGAAATATTTGCAATATGAACTGCAGGAAGTTCGAAATTCATTTTTTGTTAAAAAAGGGGTGTTTTTTATTTCTGGGGGAGGTTTGACAATTTTTTATACTTTTTCATTTTTATAACTTTTCCGACCACTTTCAACGATATTTACGGAAAACTATAAATTTTGTTATCTAACCTGTGAAAAAAAAATTTACGGTTGGGAGTGGTTCAACCCCCGCGGCATCTAAGATCCACTTGTTCAAAAAATTTGAAAAAAATTTACAGTTGTTTTTTCATCCAATGGAAGCTTTTTAAGAGTTATCTCACAAATCAAAGGAACTTCAATTTTTTGACCCTGCATACTGCATAGTTTTGTTTGTTTTTTGGAAAAAGAAATTCCATGATTTTTTTTCAACGTTAACCCGTACCCCCAGGCTTTTGAAATTAATATGGGGTTTTAAATGGTAAAACCTCGATTTTCAAAAAAAATGCAAAAGAGAACAACTTGTTATAAACTTTTTGTGCCCAATCAATTTTAATTTTAACCCCCCCCCTCCCCCTTCCCCATTTATTGTTCACGGAAAATGCGCCAATCATCATTCAAACAATTATCATTTGTTTAAATAATTTTTTTCCCCTCAACTCGTAAAAAGTTATTATTTTCTGGAAATGATGACACAATTGAAGAACGTTGAGAGTAATATATTTTTGCATAGTAGTTTTTTTTTAAATTATTGTTTTTCTGATGAAAATCTGGTCCTTGTATTGTTCTTTTGCATTGAGAAATATATATTTTTTTCGATTATTGTTTCATTAAATTCAAACAATAATTTAAAAAAATGCATTAAACATGCAAAAAAAAATTTCGTTTATATATTTAATTATTGTATTTTTAACGAATAAATATGATTTATAGAGAACCAATATTTTTAAGTGTTTAAATTCGATAATTTTTTTGTGTCAAGAATTTCGCAGTATCGAATATTTCATGATTCAGCAATTGCCTATCGGAAATTTTATTATTCGAGAATTTTCGAAGTCGGGATATTTATATTTTGGAATTTTTTATTTCGAATAATTTCTTTTTCGGGAATTTCACAGTGTCGGGATATTTATTTTCCGGGATTTTCCAGTCGCAGGGATCACAGCGCAAAAGTAGCTCAAAAAAGGGGAAATAGGGCGTTTTTCTAACGAAAAAGGGGAAAGTAGGGGAAAGATTAAACATTTATTTTTGATATGTTTAACAGCGTTCTCTTAAATATTTCTTTCCAAGATTCGTCATTTCGTCCTTACTCGAATTAATACTTTCAATGTCAATTCAAAACTACACTCTTCAGTAGAGCGAAGTAAAAATACTAAAATTAATCGAATCATTTGAGCTGAGGAATAACAATATTTAAAATTTTGCGAATTGAACAAAAAATTTGCCTTATTTAAAAAATTTTTGCAAATGTGCAAGAACATGTTTTTTCGATTGATTCGAACCTAAAATTCCTTCAGCTTGAACCAAAGAAACATGTTATTATTTTTATTCATGGGAAATATTTTTTTTCGTGGTGTATATAACGTCCCAAAATCAAAAAAAAATATATGAAATCCCAAAAATTTCAAATCGCGACCAAAGTTTTTTCCCCGAAAAAGCAAAATGATAAAATTTTTCTTTGGTTCAAGCTGAATAAATTTCAGGTTCAATACGTTCAACTTTTTTTTTAAAATGTTTGCATTTGACTTAATCCAAAAAAACATGTTTTTGCACGATTTCAAAAAAATCATTACTGCGCAAAAAGTTTATTTTTGAATTTCGTAATTTTTTATTATCCTTCACTAATGAAAGCTGTAAATATAACAAAATTGTCATAATTTTTGAACCAATAGGAAATATTTTCAATTTGAAATCGTTAAATTTTACTGATTTAAATTTTTTGTTGACTTTTGTCGAATGCCAACCCACAATTTCATTTTCCCCTCAGCTCCAACGATTTTATTTGTTTTAGAATTTTCACTAAAAATTGCTCAAGTTAACACATTTAACATTGCAGTTGATGAATCTAGAATATTCTATCTTTTAATTAGGTAGGTATATAAAGTGTTCAACTTCTAATACTTAAAAAGTACTACATATTTTGTCATGTGTTTGGTACCTTATTTATTCATAAATAATTTATTTAAGTGCTATAATTGCCTTAATTATTATTCAATAATGAGTAAAGTTACTAATTTCGGACAATTTTCTGCGCAATTCAAATATTGTATTTTCAAATATCGTACATCTAAAGAGAAAAGGGGGAAAGGGGAAGTTTTTTGAGAATAGCGGTAAAAAGGGGAATCGCAAGAAAAAAACGGGAAGACTGTGCACCCTGCAGTCGTCCCGCTTCATTTGGACAAAGTGGCTAAATGAGTTCGCAGCTTATTATTATTAATAATAATATTTTTTCAGCAATAAAAAGAGTTTGGTAAATTAAAAAATTTCATATGAATATGGACAGCATTTCCTGCTGACAAAAGCAGAAATTTACCAACCGTTATAATTCTCTCTGGAAAATTTGTTTAGTTACACCCTCTTGCGAATCGGATGTTTATGATCTTAATTATATGCACCTGCAGACATATATGCATATTATAATTATATGTAAGTAAACGCGTGCTCCAGGCTTATCTTTTCAGAACAGGGAATTTTTTGTCGCGCATCGCGAATCATGAAGCGGGTAATTATCGCGAATTGCTACCGCAGGTACGGCGTGTTGGCCCATTAAAAAAGTAATTGCATAAATTCTACACGGCGAGACCTTGCACCAGTGCAATAACTAGCGTCTTCCTGAGATTCAGGAATACTGAGTCAGTCCTTCTCTCTGAAAATCAGAATTTTCTATACTCATGCGAGAAAACTTCCTTGATGAGGATTTAAAAGAGTATCAAAACCCCTTAAAGTACCCCCCACCCCACCCGTGAAGAAAGTAACGTAGCCGTTGGAAGAACCGAATATAGAGTAATTTTTCACGAATATATGGAAATAACAGGGAATAAATTCTATTAAATAAAATTAATGTAGATACCATATTTAATTAACAACACTCTGAAAGCGTTCAGAGGCGGGGGAGGGTGAACCCCGAAAAATTGAATTTTATACATAAAAGTTAATTTTTAATAACGAGATGAATTTTCAAAAGCAAAATGACTTTTTTACTATAAAAGATGAAATTTCAAGCTAAAGGGACAAATTTTTAACAAAACAGTTGAACTTTAGACCAAAAAAGATGACTTTAAGAAAGCAGTTGCATTTTTGACAATATAATTGAACATTCAAGAAAATAGTTGATTCTGTTAACCAAATGGCTGAATTTTTCACCTACAAATATGTATTTTCAACCAAATATTTGAATTTTCAACCAAGAAAAATTACATTTCTACCATGGAAGATGGATTTTCAATCCAAAGGGAAAAATTTTTGACAAAACAGTTGAAAATTCGACAAAAAAGATGACTTTAAGAAAATAGTTGAATTTTCAACAAACTAGTAAATCTATCAACAAAATAGTTGCTTTTTTGAACCGAATAGCTTAATTTTTAACCGACACAGATAAACCTTTGACCAAATAGTTGAATTTTCAACTAAAAAATATACTTTTTCAAACAATGGAATAGTTCAATTTTTAGTTTAAAAAAACTAATATTCAATCAAATAAAAACGAATTATCAACCAATTGAATTCAAGAAGGAAAGACGACTTTATGAGAAAATAGTTTAAACCTCAACCAGATAGATGGATTTTCAACAAACAGTATTAATTTTTCACTCAAATAGATAAATTATCAACAAAATAGTCAAGTTTTTAAGCTAAAAAATAGAATTTAAAAAAAAACGTTGATTTTTCAAGCGGAAAATAAAAATTTTAATTGAAAAAGTTAATTCTTAATCAGGAAAGATGAATTATTATCAAAGAAATAGTTGCATTCTAAAGTAAAAAAGATACATTTCCAACCAAAAATCGTATCGTTAAATTTTCGATGTGAAAAACTATTTTTCAACCGATTGAATTCAACAAAAAAAGGTGTTTTTTTATCAAAAAATTTGAATCCTCAACCAATTTTCTACCCAAATGGACGAATTTTTCACAAAATACATTAATTTTCTACCAAATAGTTAAATCTTCAACTTCAAAAGAAAAAATTGTCAACCATAAGTAGAATAGCTACAATTTCAGATTGAAAAATTAATTTTTAACAGAAAAGACCAAAAATAACTGAATATCTAAATAACAACCAAAAATATGAATTTTCAACAAAACAGTTTACGACCAATCAATTGATTTTTCAATGAAAATTATCAATCTCCATCCAAAAATATTAATTTGTTACAAAATAGTTCAACTTTATTAAAAAAAGTAACACATTAATTTTTAACCAAGTAGTTGCATTTTGAACAAAAAAGGATGCATTTTTATTTCATTAGATTAATTTTTTACCAACAAAAAAAAGAAATTTTCAACAAAATACATGAATCTTCAACTGCAAATGATCAATTTTTCAACTTAAAATATCAATTGAAAACCAAAAAAAGGAATTGTTTCATTTTCGGTTGGGAAAATTAATTATCAATGAAAAAAAGGAATTCTTAGCAAAATAGTTCAATTTTCAAACAAACAGATGAATTTTCATCTAAAATGATGAATCTTAATAATAAACATGAATTTTCAAGAAAAACATTTCAACATTCAACCAAGGCGTTGAATTTTCAATCAGAAAGTTGATTTTTTAACCAACAACATTCACTTTTTACAAAAAAAAATGAATTATTAACAAAATACATGCATTTTCAACTATGCACTTGAATTTTCAACTAAAAAAATGAATTTTCACTTAAAACAAAATATTTCTACGAAAAATAAAATGGTTAAATTTTCAGTTAAGAAATTAATTTTCAAACAAAAATGAAACGAATTTTGACACAATAGTTTGATTTTCGACCAAATTGTAGAACTTTTAACCAGTCGAGATTAATTTCGAACCAAAAATGTAATGGTAGACTTTTCAATCGAAAAAATTAACTTTGAACCAAAAACAGTTAAATTTTAAACCTAAGAGATGAATCTTCAAACAAACAAAAATAATTTTTCAACGAAGTAGTTCAACTTCCAACCAAGTAGTTGAATTTTTGACCAAAAGAGATCACATTTAACAAAATAGTTTCATTTTAACAAAATAATTAAATTTTCAACCAAATAGTAGAATTCTTTACCAAACGAAACGAATTCAAAACCAAAAATATAATGGTAGAATTTTCAACCAGAAAAGATTTTCTGTTGAAAAATATGAATTTTCAACACAAAACGACGCATAGTCAACAACAGCAAATTAATTTTTAACCATACAGTTGCATGATTAACTAAATGGTTAAATTTTGAAGCCAAAATGAAGATTTTTTTTAAACAGCTGAATGTTTAACAAAATAGTTCATTTTCAATCAAGAGAGATGAATTTTCGGGGAAAAAATTATTTTAACAACATAGATGTATTTTCCACAAAATAGTTCAATTCGTGATAAAGTAGTTGAATTTTCAACCTATAAATATGTATTTTCAACTAAACCGTCCAATTTTCAAAGAATAAGGATTAAAATACAACCAAAAACAATTGAATTTTAAACCATACAGTTAAACTTACAAGTGAAGAAGACGAATTTTGAAGAAGACATTTGAATTTTCAAAAATAAAGTTTATTTTCAAGCAAGGAAGAAAAACTTTTTCACCATGAAAGATTAATTTTCTTCCAAAAATTACGAATTTTCAACAAAATACATGAATTTTTAACCAAATAAATGAATTTTTAACTAGAAAAGATCAAATTTTGTATTAAAAATATAATTTTTAAACCAAAAACGAAATAGTTATATTTTCAGTTATAAAATCAATTCCCAACCAAAAGAAACGAATTTTGAACAAAATACTTGAATTTTCAACGAAAAAATGATGAATCTTAAATAGAATGAATTTTCAGCATTCAAACAAATAGTTGTATTCAGAACCAAACAGATGATTTTTTGATTAAAAATATTAATTTTATACCAAAAAATAAGAATTTTTAGTTGAATCCTCCAAAAAAGGAAATATTTTGGTTAAAAATTCATCCTTTTTGATAGAAATTCAATCTTTTTTGGTCAAAAACGCAACTCTCTGGTTGAAAATTAAAATGCTTTTGGTTGAGGATTCAAGTATTTCATTGAATTTAACTGTTTTTAATTTAAAATTAACATCTTTTTTGTTCGAAAATTTAACTAATCAGTTGAAAGTTTAATTAATTTATTGAAAACTAATCTTGTTTTTGAAAATTCATAGTTTAGGTTGAGGATTCAACTATTTTGTTTGAAATTCTTCTTTTTTGTTGAATTTAACTGTGTTTTATTCAAAATTAAAATCTTATTTGATTGAAATATCAACAATGGTTATCCCATAGAACTTTTAGAAGTGAAGATGAGCGTTATAAAACTATTACACAATCAAAAAATACAAATAATCAAACTGCAGATCTTTTAACCCAAGAAATTTTTGTTGTAATGCCATAAATTAATGGTTTCGATGAAGTTCTTTTCAGAATTTCCGATAAAAAAAATAACATTCGAATTGTTTTCTCTGTTGAAAATACTTTTAAGAAAATGCTTTTTTTCAAAATACAAAGACTTAATTGATAAATCAGATAAAGTGAATATTATTTATAAAAATAATTTCAATTTTCTCAGGAATCTTCAAAGAAAAACTTTTTCATTTTCTTGAAACCTTTCGAAACTCTTAAAAAATTCCTTTTTTTCGAAACTTCAAAGATCTACATTTTGTTTTCAATTTCTTGAAATTGTTTCAAGTTAAAATGTTTTTTTACGCATCATATGTACGAAAATTACTCTAATTGTGCAACTGAAAATGTACTTTTATTGGAAAACTGGATGTCTCTTGGCCAGTTCTATTTTATGGATTTAAATTTATAGAGATAAGAAAATCTTTTTTCTATATATATATAATTTATAGTCTACTTATTTTTTAAGTATAATGTACTGGTTTTTTGGAAATGAATTAAAAAAAAAGTAAATAAAAAGAAACTTGTGTGTTGTTTTTTCAGAGTTCCTTGTCCTTAGGATAATAAGTGCGAATAGTAGATAAACGAATGGGTAGGTCAGTCAGTCAACTTCGCTGGCATGGCCCTCGGCATTGCGAGATTACGTCTGCTGGATCAGGTTGCATCCGATAGCTACATCAGTTTGAGAATATGATTTGCTTTGAATTTTTTTAATTAAAAGAAAATTACTTTAAAAAACGTGATTTTCAGGTTGCATTCAATAAAGAAAAAACACCAATTTAGATTCAACTAATTTTCTTTTCTTTATTCACAATAACTTGTATTTTACAAAGAATTGTACAGTTTTTTCGATTCCTTCTTTTAATTTACATATATAAAATTTACACATATACAATTTTTTACGTTATAAAGATGATTCATTCCAATCACTGTAGACTATGTCTACTACATCAAAGTTTATAGCTGTGTAATAGTGCAAATGGTCTAATTTATATGTTGCAAAACAAGTTTTTCTAAAATTTTCAAAAATGTCTGCCAAAAGTAACACATCGGTTTTGAGGTACAGATCTGAATACTGCCCTAAATTTTGCAAATTCAAAGTTTCCCACACTTTATACGCATGTTGGTAATCTTCATCCATAATGTGGCAATCATTTAATTTCGAATAGAATGCCTCTTTTGGAGGTAAACTCTCTTCATCCAATTTTTTCCAACTGTCAATGTAGTCATATGAGAATACTACACCTTTTCTTCTTAACAGATTGAATTCGCTTTCATTTTTGCAAAATTTTCTCGTAATTGTTTTTTCACTGTCATTGAGATATGAGGCCAATTTTTCTAGACTACTTGGCATGAATCGGAATGAATCGATAAATATGAGTTTGACTTTAGTATTTGGAACATCCTTCGTAAATGAGATATATTTTTCTTGATTAATTAGCAGTAAGGTGACATGTCCCTCAAAACTTTTAGCTAAGTCTCTAATGAAAAAGCGTGAGTCGTGGCCAGATAAATTATGGAAAACTACTGGAATTACATGAGAGTCTTTGTAATTGATGTTGCAGCTTCCGTGTGCTAGACAGCGGTACTTACCAGTGAAGTGGCAGTGATTGCGATGTTTAACATCATCTTTCTCAAAATCTTTTTCATAAATGTGACACACTTTAGCATTTAAAAGATCTTGTTTTTGCTTTGGTGTTCATTTTTCCATTGGTACCGGACGATAAACTCTAGGTTCTGAAGTTGAATCATTAAAACTGCATTGTGTATAATACGAAACACTAGTAGGCATGCTACTTGATCTATTTGTGAATTTGTAATCGGCTCCAGGAAACATTCAATGTCTGCGTACACTGCAAATGGTACGTTTTCCTTGTATCTATTTTTAAGCTTTAATATTTCCCACCCTCCTGCTCTGTTGGGAGTAGGACTCTACAATTATTTAAATTTTAAAAATCAGCTCTGTGGTTTACTAGAGAGTTTTCCAATTTTAAATGGCACAAGCACCTATCGCTAACTAATCGAGAGAGATTTTTAATCCATTCCTAGTAATAAACTGGACTACTTTCTCTGCCATCAAAATCAAAATTTTTTTCAACTATTAAAAGGGGAATTGTGGAGAATCTAGATTTTTCATTGCTTATATACAGAGGGACGATCTCATATTTTTTCCTATTTTCTTCGTGTTCTATACAATAAACATTTGTGCGCAATGCATTCATTCCTTCAAATTTTTTGATACCTTTGAAAGTGATAGAAAAAACTGATTCCATCATGCTTGAGTTCTGAATTAAAACGCGGATAAGATCTAGTCTCATCAGCGAGATTTTTCGCAGGATGAAGAGCGGCCATTGCCGAACAGAGAAAACAGTACTCATTACTGTTCTGAACATTTAAAACTGCTTTTTTTCTAATAAATTTAGGCAATCTCACAAAAGTTGATGAGCTCACTGAAAAAGGTACATATTTATTCATATTTGCATTTAAATTTACTATTTCTTTCAATTTCCATCCAGATTTTGTTTGCTGAAAATCCTCTACTTTATCCAAAAGTTGCTCTCTGACTTTACTCTCAAGCCTTTCATTAATTTCTTCCGATTCTAAAATTAGTTGATTTTTAGTATTAAAAAATGTAATCGCTTCAATTTCCTGTCCATCTTCTATAGCACTGGATTTTGCGGCAAGAATAACATTCGTTTTCAAACCTTCAACGAAACCGTCACTCGACTTTTAAATGCAGACTCTAGATCTTGCTATCTGATTCTGTCTAATTTCCTATCCAAATCCTCGTTGAGACCAGTTCCACTCTTCTGCAGTTTCTTAAATAGTCTATTATTTGATGTGAGTAGGCTAATGGTTGTTAGGAGTTTATTTTTTGCGCCAAGAGATAGATGCTGCTTTCCCTGTCGCAAAATTTTATTCGGCCTCCGAACATCTTGGATGTATTCATGTGTCCAGTATGCGATCTCTGAAGCTGTTGCATTTTTATGCCAAATTTAATATGCATTGGCATAAATGTGGACAACCTTCTTACAGTCCAGTGGGTTCATTTTCGAATATTATTACCACAGAATGGTTCAAAAAAATATTTCAAATCACCATATCAATTTTCACTTCACTTTACTTTTTTATCCTTGTGTATTTCTCAAATGCTGGATGACAAATGAGAGAAATATATGCGAAGCGCGTCTTTCAAAGATGCACATTTGCTAGCCTTGTCTAGTAACATATCTCCCTCTTTGTCTTAATGTTCTAGAACGTCCTACATTATAATCGACACGCTCGAGATATAACTTTTGCAACGTAAAAATATAATGTGTCATCAGAATAACTTTGAAGTTGTTTAAGAAAAATTCTTTCCAGAAATTGCGTAGTATAATTAGAAGTATTGCATTATATGATGTAACAAAGTTCTAAAACGTTCTACATTATAATCGACACGTCTGGAATATAACGTTTTGCAAAGTCAAAAATGCAATTTAATTTTTTTTTAAATCTCAAACAACCTTGAAGACGTTTGCACAACATTTTTAACCTCTAAATTAAATTATTTACACAGAAAGAAATAAAATCATCATCGATTTCTATGAAATATATTGTACTGTAGGTTTTGTGGATAATTGCAAATTTCGAAATATTTTATTATATTTATTTTGTATTTAGCTTATTCTTTAAATAAATTTATTATAAATTTTTAACGTGTGACAGGCCAAACTGTGAATAAAAAAAGACATGTGACTTCATATCAAGTGTTTTTATATAGCATAAGAAGCGATAAGTGTCGGGCAGTGCACCCTTCATATATATACAAGTTAAAGCACGTGTGAAAAAGCCTGGAATATAATGCACGCTTTATTATCTCTTTCGAGTCTGGAAATTGTTTGTAGTATCTTATTCCATGTGACACGTCGAGAGGTTGACGGACCTAGCATATGGCAAAAGAATGATTTTCAAACTTTGTGGTTTGACTAAGAAATCAAACTTTTAAGAGCAGTAAAAAAGAAGTGATCTCTAGAGAAGGGAAGCTCGCTACTCGATACCAGAACAAGAAACAAATCTAATTTATAGACAAAACAGGATGGCATACATAGCCCTCCGTATCAAATTTTATCTGTACACCTGCACCTTTTTGTGCACTAATTAAATATCTATTTCATCTGTAAGGAAGCAATAAATCATCTTTGTTTTTTCCTATAACTATATGACGCAGTAGAAATTGCCAGGACAAAGCAAAATATAACCCTGAAAGTATTTACGCGACATGCTTGAGATAAGAAATAACCTTGAAGCTGTTTGCAATTCAGAATTGCGCAATATTATTCTATGGCGTCATCGGGAATGTTCTAAAAGCTCAACAGAACGGTCTCGCTGTCAACCTCATACAAATACACGCACACAGGCTTACCTCACACAGACACGCGCTAATGCTAATCGAGCCCGAACCCGCGTTACTTATCTCCTATTGTATTCGATAGCAATTTGTTCATAAATATATGCACTACGTTTTCATTTAATTCAAAGTAATATTCTTTTTTTCGTGTAAATTTTACACAGTCTTTAGCCTAAATTTCAAGTTTTTTTAAGATTCAAAGAAATTATTTTCAATGAAAGTAACAAACGCATACCTTTATAATTTACCAAAAATAAATATAAATACTTTTACAAAAAGAGGCCAGGTCTGTAATTTATAGATCCTCCGTCATCTTCTAGATCATTTGGATTAGATATCAAAAGTTTTGTGAACATGGAGCGACCGAAGCATTCAGAAGATTTTATTGATTACCCTTTATTATTTTCTTAATAAACCTTTTACGTTCAAAATTCATAAATCTCCTCCGTCTTTTGACTATCTTAATTTTCAGTATAATAATTAGTGTGAACATATACAAATGATATAAAAATTAGTTCGGCAAATAACAATTTGTAATTTAATCCGCGTCCTGTGAAAATTTATATTTTTTTCAAACTCTATCTAGTCTTGTCAAATTTTGACTAAAACATATGTATATTATAATTTTTCCTTTATGCGGGGAATATATTTTGCAGGCTCATACAAAGACTTGTTGTATCGATTTACATCAATTCCGCCCCTATTTTTTATCACCCTAAAATATTTCCTTCGCGTGTGATATTCATTATCTACAGCATTTGTATTGTGAAATACGGAGACACGCAGCAGTTGATGTGTCAACATTTAATAAAACCTCCAACAATTGCTCATGTATAATTAAAAAGAATTATATTCCTTGTGCAAAGCGAAATATCCAAACATTGAATTGTGATAAGGAAAAGTGTTTTCAATTACGCAATCCCTGTTTATATAATTTCATCACTCGTTTTTAACGTGGAAGAAGGCAAACAATTTCGTAAATTATTTTACCAATTGTCAGAAGACAACATTGAAAATTATCCACATTATCGCGTTTTAATTTCACAAGATGAGAATATCTATATAAATTCATTTTACTTAAGTAATATGGTTTTACAAATAAAAATTTTTAGATCACTATCCGCTGTGTTTAACAAGTTTTCCAAGAAGCGAAAAAAACGACAAAAAGTTTAGTAATATTATTTATTAACAAATTATTAACTTTTTAGAAATATTGAAAATGCTACTTCAAAGGTTATTTTTGAATCCGATCATATTTTTCAAACTGTCACATAACCCAAATGATGATGTAGAAATTAAAAATAAAATTTGCATTTCAGTAAAAAATTTTAGGTAATTAATATTCAAATCTTTTACAATCTTTAAAATGTTTGAAATCTTTGTGAAATTTTTTGAAAATCATTTCAAATCTTTTAAAATCTTCAAAAATCTTTTAAAATCGTGTTCAATCTGTGGAATCTTTGACATCCGATGCCTTTTTGAAATCCTTTAAATCCTTGACATCCTGAAAGTCTTTTGAAACCTTTGTGAAATATTTTGAATCATCTCAAATCTTGTGCAATCATCTAAACTATGTGAAATTTTTCTGAAATCTTTGTGGAGTCTTTTAAAACCATTTGAAATCTTCTAAATATTTTTAAATCTTCTCAATATTTAAAATATCATGCAGATGCCTTTGTGAAAGCTTTGAAATATTTGTGAAATGTTTTTGAAATATTTTTCCATCTTTTGAAAACACCTCGCTGGACACACTGTTACATGTGTTATTTTCTGAGTGTTTTATTATAAATTACGTAGTTTACGTCTATAAAAATGTTGAAAATTATAAATATGAATAATAGATATGTACGTTATTGTGGAAACCTTTATATACAATGCCACGAAAGTTTTTAAAGTAACATTAAAATCGCAAAATAGTTAAAATTGTGTGAGTACTTAAGAATAAGATTGTTTTTTGGAATCGATTTTACATTTTTACTCAAAGATTTTGAACTCGCATTCGTAAACAGAAATTGTAAATCTTTTTTCAAAACATCAGCGTTTACACCGATAACATTATTTTCTCCGTTTAAAGGAGCAAAAGTAGGAATTATTCGCATTTATTTATTGAAATTAATATTACTATAAGAGATATAAAGGCTGTTCCTCGATTTTCGGTATTTTCTTCTTCAAAACCTTGAGAGCCTTTTTTTTTAAAAGAGAAATGTTAAGCATAACATTCACTCCAAGGTTGTTATTTACGGAGGTGTTACATTTTGAGTCAACGATTTGACTTTAATTTTGCATTGTAACACGGAAATTGCAGCAGTCATGTGCTTTATATTTATGTGCTTTTTTCTCAAGTGCTGTCAAATTGTGTTGCCTTGTGTTCATCTTCCAAGATAATGAACTCCACATTGCTGAAGTCGACTTCTTCGTCCACTAAATCGAATTCAACATCAGGAATGTGGAGTGAAACTTCTTCGACTTCCGAATCCTTTATTGAAACTTCGGATTGAAATCTCGTTGCGTGAAGCACAAGTTCTTTCGCTTGGGGTTGGATTGGTACTTCCGGTATATTTTTTTAACACTTTTTCGCTTCTATTACCGGTTTTTAAGAAGCACTGATAAGCAAGTTAGATAGGTAAACTCAGTTGATTAGGATTTTCAGGTACAATACGCCCTTTCAAAACTATGTTAATACAGGTTAAAACAGTTTGCGGATAAACTCCCCGCTGTCTTGTTCACAATTAAAACCCGGCAAGTGCTCAGAGGTTAAACAAGTTATGAACAGTAATTTAGATATATCCTCGAATTGATAGCATGTCGGTTTCTTGGACCTGAAATCGTGTGCCTTGAACTGGCCAAAAAAATTCTCCAGGGGATCCTGATTAATATTCCTTGTATCAAAACTTTGAAAGCCAAGAGATTGCAATTTTCATGCTTTTCAATTGTCGCCTCGCGTTTTTAAAAAGTTCGTTGTAGTAAGACCCTTCAGACCAATGAATGCGTTTAGGGTACTTGTCTCCAGAACTAACGCCATTCGTCCCGTCTCTGATAGCATTCATCAACTGAAGGACGAAGTCCGTATTGAAGTGAAGGATATTAAGGATGGAAAATTTATTTCAAATCGGAGAGACTGCGAAAAATGTTGTTTATCAATTGAAAATAATAAAATAAAAAATGTAATGAAATTGAGAAATAAGAGATAGTAAAAAGTCTAACTGCTTTCGCTAGGAGGTCGACAAAACGACACATTTTACCGCTGAAGACTTGCATCATAAGCTTCACTCTCATTTTCTTAATTTTATCTATGTAGATGTGCTGCTCCGTCAAATTTGACACATTTCATTCCAAAAAGTCCGAGTAAATATCAGTTTCATATGCCGTGACAAAATGTTTCCAGCAGGCAAACTTTCTGTCCTTCAAATTCGGTTAATCGAAATCAATTTCAATATCTTTGTTTAAAAAATTATTCCGTACACACGTCGGTAAGTGGGGCGGATCCTATAGAGGAACAATTTCGACGTCGTCAATGAGGTTCGTTCAACCTGTCAAAAAAGCTTACTCTGATTATTGAAATAAAAGTACTTGTAAAATAATGAAGCTAGTAACATGAGAAAAATCATACACTTCTTAATTCCTTTCTCTGCTCGACTTTGATCAGTTTCTGCCTGCGAGGACTTGACAGCCTTCATATTGGAGGAGCCAAACACAGGAGTCACAAACAGTTGCTGTGACTACGAAACCTGCTTCTATGACAGCTCGTACAACCTCTTTGAATAAGCACGACAGTTGTTCTTGGGTTGTCTATCCAGCGCAAAAGGTGTACGTCAGCGGGATTTTGCAACCGCTCTTGATTCCCCGCAGCATAAAAACTAATGCGTGAACCGCATATTTGCACGTTCGTTTAGAACCCCAATCCATAAGGCCTACAACTATGTCCCTTTCAGCACAATACTGGACGTGAAGCCTCACGGCAACTTCATTCCACATGAGGACGCAGACCTTCTCCAAGTCATTCGTAATTCGGTCGGCTGCGTCTTTCAAACAATTTTTTATTCTTTTCCTCACTACGCAATCCCAGCGAATTTTAGTCAGAACTTGCCGAACTCTCCTTGTTATAGGAAGTGGCAAGAAACCACACAGGAATCGATATGCAGCTGCCGCTCTCTTATAAATTGATACACATAAAAGTATTTCATCTGCCGTATATCGTCGAACTTTTTTCGGCTTATTAGCGTTTCGAAGTATCATACTAATGAATTGTTGCTGAAGTGTACTAAGATTTTGTAAGTACCCGTCGAACTCAGCTGCCTTTACATTTTCAGAGAGTTTCTGTAGCCGATGTGCATACCTATAGAAATTATAGGTATGCGGGTTGAATTTTTACATTTTTCGCGTCATATCAGTGAAAATTGTTATGTTTCGATGTTTCATTTATCAATTCCATCAATTCCTGAACGTTATAGGGGCGAAATTTGCTGTTGACGGGCTAACTTTCAGTGATACATGAGGTGACGAATTATCAATTTCTTCGAGATCAATTTTATTATCAGCAGGTTATTGTGTCGAAATATTACTATCTTTTTCTGGTAATAATAAGGAAAGTACTGCTCCCTCTTTTAGGTTTTTTAACTGCATACTGCAACGATAATAATCAGGTCGAAAATGATGACAACAAATTACATATCAGCTCTCAAAAACTTCTTTATAGGTTAGGTTCGTAACTTCGGATTACCCTAGGCTTTAACCCACTTAGAACCAGTAATTTCACATTTCGGATACTGGTGGTACTTTTGACGGCGAGTTGATGGACAGTATAAAGCTGAATACCTTTGCTTATCACTTGATTTACTCATTTTTCAGAATTCTGATTAGCACAAACAAACAAAAAATTAGACTATATTTCACGTTCGGTAAGCAACGAAAGAGTAAGAGAGATGGATCAAACTATGGCCCCTGAGCGACATGTAGTGAAGAAAGACCTACAGAGCCATCTAACGAGCCCGCAAAACAGGATCAGAATATGTGTCTTCAAGGTCGCCTATACTAGTGACCACAGCCTGGACAAACTATTATCGCTCCGCCAAACGCTCCTAGGGTAATAGAGTCAATTGTCGAGAATAATAAGTGCCGCATATGCTGGAACTTCATACTCTCAACAATTGCCTTTGTTGCGCACTCGAGGCCTGACATAGGTCTCCTTGACTTCGAGAAACGGAATATGTTCGCTATCGAATTTTCAGCACCAGCTGAAAAAACCATCGCAGCCAAGGAGAATGAAAAAAAGAGAGGTACCTCATAAGGGAGTTGTGAAAGTTATACCTGGAATATTCTGTTAGGCTAGTCGTCCTAATCATCGATGCTCTTGAAGGTGCCAAGCTTTCACTGGTTAATAGCCTTAAGAGCATCCCTGCGTATCAAAAAAATGTTAAGACACTTGCGGGGAAAATGTGCGGTCGTCCTTGTATCGCTCCGTCTCCTCAGGTTGCATGAGACATTTGCTGGATCGTCGTATTGAGTCCATCGCAAACTGTAACCACCTATCTCATGGTCGTGAGACGCGGCTGCAGCTGAAAGTTTACCATGATTTCGCCGGGAGCAGGTTGCAACTTTTAAGAATGGCACTCGCTCCCGGTGAAATCCCGCGCTTGTCCTAATGCCTTGAATTCTGGAGAATCTTAAAAATTTTGAAATCTTGAAATTGAACATTGCTTTGACTAAAACATTTCATCGAATGGTGTCGGTCTTTTTAGTCAGTTTAGTTTAGTTTATAGGCAGGCGGGGAATCCCAGTAGATGCCCTCCTGACGCTAAAGCTATAAAGCCTTTTGTGCAACACGGTCTTTCTTAGGTAATCTCAGGATTTCCCTGGTTCTGCCAGTCCTGTATGTATATCCCAGAATGGCTTTCGCCTGTCGGCAATCCTGGAAATTTCACCAGTATTCCCGGTGCTTCGTCGGAATTCATCCGGTAATGTACTGATGTCTCTTGGGAGCCTAGTGTATTTAGTTCCCCAAATTCATCTATTTTCTCTGCAACTCCAAAATCTCAGGAAAAACTTCCAGCACTGTGTCTCCATATGTTTCGCGTAGTTCAGTCTAGTATGTAGGATTACCCCCTGGTATTTAACTACGTCTGAGATCGTCAGCCAAAACGCAGGGCTTCAGCTTTCGAAACTTTGTACTTTCTCATAAAAACTACCAAGGTGTTCTTTTCCGGATTGACTGAGAGCCCACAGCTGTCACAGCAGAGCTCAAAGATGCGCAGCGCCTACTTTGCAAGTCCTATTAGCGTTTCCAGATGAGCTGCCTTGATTAGGATTACAAAGTTATCCCCGTATCCCTGGGTATCCCTTTTTATTTGGCCTACGAAGGAGTCCGTCCAATACAATGCACCACAGAAGGGATGACAGGACACCTTCTTGCCGACATCTCTTGACCAGTTTATACAACGTTTCCAGAATGAAGGACGTTAAACTGATTAAACGGAAATCTTTATCACCAGGGTAACCCTCGTTCCCAGGTTCGCGAATTAAGGCCACTCTGCCGTAGTTGCATGCCGATGTAACGTGTTTGAGGACAATGATATCTCTGAATTGTTTCGTCAGTGGGTGTATGACGAAACCCATGTGCTTTTGTAAGAGCATTGGATGAGCGCCAATCGCCCCCGGTGATTTAAATGGACAAGAAGACCCAATGGCCCAATCCAACTTGTTGAAATGAAATTTGAAATTTCATCTGGTGATTTAATGTGATGAAATCTCGATTATCGAGGTTGATGAGCCCGAGGCAAGCCTACGGATCTTGTAGAGCCTCGATATATCCAGCATGCTCTGAAATTCTTCGCAGGAGCCCTTCCAATCTTCCTGCTTATAAGTTCTTATGTTTTTATTGTATTCATACCCAGCCATAAATGTCCCAGCCTGAAGGCACTTTAGTTCTGTTTAACCTGTTGTACAACGCTCTATTCTTGTTATGCACTTTCCTCGGGCGGGTGTTCCACCACTCTGCTCCTTCCCTAAATTTAATTGTACTTCTACGGCAATTATAATCATATGATGTAATCATAGCCCTTCATAGAAAATCCGCGGCGTGCTCGATGGTGGTGCTCATGCTCGTGCTCATCTATCGTACAATAGCTTGCGGAGAATTTCGCGAGCCTGCCTTCAAGTTCCTCTTTGTATGAGTTCCAAAGTGTGTTTCTGGGGTGTCCGATTTTTTAAATCGCTGGTTTTCATAGAGCTACCTGGAGTGAAATATATTCGTGATCCAAAAGAGATTCATCGTCAAAAACTTTTCAGCCTACTCTCATGCTCATCAGTTCTTCCGAACATAGAGTCAAATCAAGAACCTCGCTCTTTGTTTTTAATCTTGACGTTGGGATTATTACCACGATTCAGAATCTTCAGCTTAGTACCTGTTAATGTTTCTGTTCCCACACTGCAGGGTAGGAGCTTACGAAACCCTCCGACAGCAAAGGAACTTTATTCTCATGTCAGTGCTGAATTAGAGCCTGGACCTCTTTGGGAGGTGGGAGCCATCTGGGAGCATCTGCATCCTCGAGATTCTCGTCTTAGCCATTGATAGGGTAATTTAGGGTATCTCCTTTTGCCTGTAAGCCGAGCAGGATTTTGCGTTGACCGAGACCCATTGTGAGAAATCTTGGCTGCTGTTCGTGAGCCAAGCTATGCGGGCTTTTATGTCCTGGGCATCGTTATAGTTTATCCTCTTTACAGAGTGTCCAGTCATTGTTTTCTCTACCGTGTCAACTTAGTTGTTGTCATTAATATTACAGATCTTCACCACTTCAGGTAGAATGGACCCTGTAGAGCCTTCCCCCTTTGGCGATGGGTTACATAAGGGCCCCGTGTCAGAACTCTCGTAATTTTTAATTGTTTTGATTTCGTCAAACATGATGGCCCGACGAGTAGCTGGAGAAATAAAGAATACCCTCTGCACAGCCTTATTTGTAGGGGGAGTGTCTACATACTAAAGGATTCGACCTGGTGTTTCAAAGTATTTGTTAGCACATCTCTTTTGTGACTCCGACCTGTCTCGCTGAAGGGGGCATGCTGTTAAGTTCAAGAATTTGGTAACATGAGAAATCGCGCCCTCGTTATTTGAGGGGGCTTTGCTACTAGCCCCTAGAAGGATCACTCCTTAGTTTAGGTCCTCTAGACTATGGTCCGTCAGTTCCCTAGAGTAAGCATATCTCGCCATGCAGTCCTTCTTGTTCAATTTCCCCAGGTCTCTAGTCCGATTAGACTCATAAGGCCTCACACCAGCTGCAAAGTCCACGTGATCCCTAGGGAGAGATCAGTGTTCTCAATTCTTACAACATATTTTGTAGAATTTATATTAGTTTTTTTCACGTAAGAGGGGACTTTTTCATAAAACGTAAAAGATTGTATTGTAAATTGTGACTATAAACTGTCATTGTTAGCTGGAAAAGGGAAGGGAAGAGTTCTGTCGCACCCTGCCCCTTTCCCAGCTTTATGATTTTTTTGACAAAAATTCTTAGAATTATTTTATTTGAAAATTTATGTTCAAAATGTCTTTTCTATTCATGCATCAACTTTTAATTATCTCGATGAAAAAAGTTTTTCTGTTTGAAACAGATGTTTCAAATATTATAAATGAACATAACTTCCTGACTCTTCAATAAAGTGTATTCATATTCTAGGCCAATCTATTTGCCTCGAATCAAGAAATCTTTTCCGTTCTTGCATCAATTTTGAATTATGTTAGTGAAAAAAGTTTTACTTTAAAAAACCCTTTTTTCAAATATTACGCAATACCATAGCTCTCTTACTCTTTAATAAAATGTATCAATATTATAGTTAAGTCGATTACTCTCGAATCAACCCATGTTTTCTATTCTCACATCGATTGTAAATGATGAGGATGAAAAAGATTTTACTATAAAAATCGATTTTAAACATAATATAGATGACGATAATTTCCTTACTCTTTAATAAAATGTATTAATAGGTCAATCGATTCGTCTCGAACCGAGGAATTTTCTATATTCTTGCATCAACTTTAAATTATGTTGATAACAATAGTTTTACTATGAAAAACCGATTTTTAAAATATTATAAAGTGCTAAAAGAAAATACAATAAATAGTTTTAGATATCATTCGGTCAGTTTCAAGATATTGGTGGTGAAAATAGGCCCTCAAAATTTCATCAATTTAATGGAATCTCATAGAGTTTAAATGACTGTACAAGAATTCACGGGATTTCAATAAACGTAAAGAAATTTCATAATCAATTAATTATGTTGACGATATTATACGATTATCTGAGATTCTCAAGTTAATCTAATATTAATGATACGCATGTATAAAATACGAAGTCCCGCGACTTTCTTTTACTTCATGTTTTTATGTAATAAATTATGAGCATTAATTAAATTACCATTAGTTGTGTAATTGATATTTTTTTTAAATAAAATTTAAGTTTGAGTTTCACGCGGCTCAATATGCCTTGATTTAATTTGCATAATTTGTTCAGAATTATATTTAATGATTATGTTTTGTAGGTATATTTAAAGGCTTATTTTATGGATGCCACTCAATTTCTACATCACGTTTGTTTCCTAAAATAATTCATCAATACTCATAGTTTGCAATGTTAGGGAAAATAAGTAAATCGCCATTTATCAACTCAAAATTTTTGCTTGACGTACAAGCGATATCTATTATCTACAGTATTTGCATTGTAAGATATGGAGACACGCAGCAATTGACGTCTCCAAATTTAATTCAACCTCCAACACTTGTTAACATATTTTAAATTTAGAAAAGACTTATGTTGCTTGTGTAAATGAACTTATCTAAAAATTGAGTAGCGATACGGAATATTATTTTTAATTATGCAAACGCTGTTTATATAATTTCATCACTCTTTTTGAACGTTATCAATTTTTTGAAAAAATAAAAACTTTCTTCTGAGATATGTTAACTTTTCAACTAAATTGTACTCAAATTGTATTAATTTTTTTAAATTATTGTATTAAAAAATAAGAGAAAAAACCTTCTACCATAACGTGTATTCGATTTTCTAATAATTTTCTCTGCAATAAACCCATTTTCCATCCAATTTTTAGTATAAAATTAATTGCTTTTCTATGGATTCTGGTTGAAATACTTATAAGTCTGAGCTATTTTCACATCTACTACTTGGAATACTAATGTACAGTAATATATATAATATGGGTTTCAAATGCTCCAATTTCTTTTGACATTTTCTTTTGCATTCTATAATAATATCTTTCTGTTTGGAAACTATCATGTTTGGGGACGCCCATACAGATCCTAAATTATAAAAAATATTAAGTAACTAAAAATTATTATCATTATCATTTTCCGAGTAAATATAAAGTAAATAGGGTCATTCCATTTTATTTCGACGAAGTCGGTTGCGGCCTAATTAAAAAAAAATGTTTGTCTTCATATTGTACAATTTACAAATACTCTAGATAATACACATTTCCCATGTAACATTACAAACTATGACTACAGATGAATAGTTTTATGAAATAAATGTAATATAGGAATCGAGTTACAGCGATACAATAAGTCTCTCAGTTAAACTACAAAATCCCTGGTGGAAGCTTCGGACTCATTCGGAATCAGAATTATTCAGTCTGAGTCTTATAAATGCAATTTGAACTAGTCCGTTTAACTCCGAATTTCATTCTAAATGAGTCCGACTCACTCCGCAGGGACTTATGTATAATTTCATTCCGAATCAATCAATTGTTCCTGTAGTGTTGTACGACATGTAGTTTCCAAACCTTTTTGATAAACAGGGTTCTTTTCCCTCAGTTATGCGTCCTGTTAAAAAATGAAGTTGCTATTTCGAAACGGGAGAAAAATTGCCTGGACCGTTCCGAGATAAAGTCTTCAATCTCTTTAAAGAAGAGTTCCCTGGTGTCCTTTCTTTCAAGTCACTTGATCATCTTCTGATCATCTTGATCTCTCAAGGCATGCAGTTCTTTCAATAACTGCAAATCTTGGTTTGGTGTTTTAGCAGAAAGGGGAGTATTCAACCACACTTTGATATAAATTTGCACTATATAAATGCAGACGTCGCGGCATGCAGTCAGATCAGCGGGAGATAAGGGATACGCACCCCGAAAATGGAATATCTTGATATTGTAAATAACTTTAGCCATAGTCCTAGCTTGATACATGGCTCCCGGAATTCGAAACGATACTCCACGTGGTGGATTGCCTCCAAGCAATATGACTACGAGTTCCAAGAATTCTCGGTAGTCTTCGCGACAGTGTAGTTTCTTAAGTCTTCTTCCACTCCAGGTTTATAGCTATTTACATATATATTACTCCATGGTTCTTTGAAGTTCTTGAAGTAAGGCACGATAGGACTACACGCAGAAAAAAGAACCTTATATTTTACTGAAAACCAAGTTAAATCTACTGAACTTCCAAGTACGTATATGGACAACACGGCAGTTCAGCAAATGTTACAATTATAGGCAACTGAACATGACTATCATTTCTGGTTACCAGTGCCAATTCTAAAGTGGTGCTGACCTACGGTTCAGTAGATTTTACCGATCCAGTCACTATTCTGCACTGTTCCTCGACGCTGCAATTACGAATTATCATGTCACTTTGACGGATAATATAAACAGGAGTGGGACTTCCATGCTGTCTTGAAGTCGAAAAGAGAAGGAGAAGGAGAAGGAGAAGGAGAAGGAGAAGGAGAAGGAGAAGGAGAAGGAGAAGGAGAAGGAGAAGGAGAGGTTCATTATATTTTTAAATCGAAATAGTGGAAAGGTTTCTAGGTCTTTGAAGCCCGCAGCTTCAGTGGCAAAAGGACGAAAGTGTCCTTATTGGATTTCACATGGAGTAGTTGCTGTTTAGACGGTTTGTTCAGGTTTGCTACGAGCTTGCTAATAAAGTATACTGCAAACAAGCCATAGACGTGATCTGCTCGTACTTTCCACTTTCGTCCCAATCGTCCTCATTCTCTAGAAAAAAGTGACCTTAAAAGAAAAAAATGACTTTTGTCTCAAATATAAAGGAAGTCACCAAAAATAAATACAACTAAATTAAATAATAATTTGAAAGCATTTATTTTGTCAAAAAAAAATAGTGTCCTACTTTTGGGAAATTTTCTAAAGTCAGATTTAAAGGTAGGAGGAATCTGAAATCACGAAGGTTTGTAAAATGAATCCTTCTCGGGGAATGTCTACCCCTCCCTATTTTACTCGGTATGTGGGATTAACTTTGATGGATGACCACCATATTTCGGGGGTCATCTCGCAGGAAATGAGCGGAATTCCTCTTCGAGTCCCGAACATCCTGTTTCGGAAATGGAACTATTTATCAAGAAAAAAGATAAATTGGTCCTGCCACGATTTTAGAAAGAGGCCCTCATTTCATAATTGGCTTTTAAATGAATGAAATTCGTTAAAAAAAGTTACTGTTTCAATTGCCTATAAATTAATAGAATCTTTGCCTAAAAACGTTCCTGAAAAAAATCTTTCCTAAAAACCTGACCAGCTTTGATTTTTTTTATTATCATTTCGAACAATATGATTCTTTACCTTTAAAAAAACGAAATAAACTCACTATTGATCAGTATAATGGAATCTGCACACGTAGAACATGAACAATTATATTAATGTTCAAGATAATGAATATACGCCATTATTATAAACAAATTCTTGAATGTGGTGCTTAACTGTTGAAAACATTTTTTATCTACAATTTATTAGATTTACTGCTATATCGATATATAGTAATGAATTATCACCATACGTCAATAACTGTTACTGTTATAAACAATTTTATTAACAACTATTTCACTTTGATTTTTATCTTTAGGCCACAATTCTTCTCATTGAAAAAAAAAAATTGAAGTGCATCAAAAATTATTTTCAATTGCGAAATATTTTTATGAGTAAATAATGTCAATTATTTATAACAAATATATCAAACAAATGTTTTGGTAGAAAATTAATTTATCTTAATGGAAATTTTAATATATTTTTGTAAATTCATTATTTTTCAATTACTGTTTATAATTTGGTTATAAATTCATGTACTTTGTTAAAAATTAATCTTTTTTGGTAGAAAATTATTCCTTTAGCTTGAAAACTCATTTTTTTGGTTGAAAATTCTTCTCTTTTTGGGTTGAAAATTAATTTTTTTAACTAAAAATGAAACTATTCCATTTTTGGTAAGAATTTCATTTTTAAATAAAAAATGTATGTACTTTGTTGAGAATTCGTCTTTTACGGTAGAAAATTAATTTTTTTGGTTGAAAATTCCTGTTTTTAATAAAAATTTGACTACATTTTCGAAAATTCATTTTTTGAATTAATTTTTACCTTTTGGTTTCAAATTCATGTACTTTATGGAAAATTTATCTTTCTTGGTAGAAAATTAATCTTTTGGTTGAAAACTCATATTTTTTGTGGAAAATTTGTTCTGGTTGAAAATTAATTTCGTAAACTGAACATTTAACTATTTCATTTTTAGTTAAAAATTTATCTTTTTCGATGGAAAAATTGTCGTTTTCTGGCTAAAATTTATTTTTAACTGAAAATTTAACTATTCTATTTAAAAGATTTTTCTTTTTTTTAACTTCTTTTTTTTTGAAAATTAATTTTGGACTGAAAATTGAACTATTCTACTTGTATTGAAAATTTTTTTTTTTTCAGTTACAAATTAATGTACTTCGTTGAAAATTCATGTATTTTGTTGAAAATTCATCTTTTACGGTAGGAAATTCATTTCTTTGATTAAAAATTTCTAACTATATTTCTGAAATTTTCTTATTGTATAAATTAACTTTTTAACTTAAAATATAATTATTTCATTTTTATTTGTCAATTTATCTTTTTTAGTTAAAAATTCTGCTAATTGGTTGAAAGTTAAACTACATTGCAAAAATTTTTTTCTTTTTTTTTTAAGCTTCTTGATTTTAGTTGGAAATTCATCTTTTTGGTTGAAAATTCAACGGTTCGGTTAGAAAATAATTTTTTGGTTGAAAATAATTTCTTAAACTTAAAATTGAGCTGTTTTTTTATTTTTTGTGAAAATTTGTTTTTTTCGAGTTTAAAATTCATGTATTTTATTAAAATTAGCTTTTTTGGTAGAAAATTAAAATTCTTGCTGATAAATTGATATTGTTGGTTGAAAATTAAACTATTTTGTTGAAAATTCGATTATTTTGTTTTATTATCAAATCTTTTTTAGTTGAAAATTTAACTATCTGGTTTTTAATTCATGCATTTTATTAAAAACTCTTCTAATTTGATAGAAAATTAATATTTTTGAGTGAAATTTCTTCTTTTTGGTTGAAAATTGAACTACGTTGGGGGAAAATTTAGATATTAGCATATTTGTTCATTAATTTGTCTTTTCAATTTAAAAATTCAACTGTTTGGTTTCAAATTAATGTATTTTATTAAAAAATCGTTTGTTTTTTTTTGTAGAAAATTAATCTTCTTGCTTGAAAACTCATGTTTTGGTTGAAAATTCGTTTCTTTTTCAGTTTTGAAATTAATTTCTTCAACTGAAAACTTAGCCATTCCATTTTTAGTTAGAAATTTTTTTTTCGGTTGAAAATTGTTTTTGTAAAAAAAAAAGATTTTTCACTAAACTTGACTATTTTATTTCAAAATTAATTATTTTAGTTGAAAAATCATCTCTTTAGATGAAAATTTAACTATTTTTTTCAATTTTTTTTTTGTTTGGTTGAAAATTAATTTTTTAACTGAAAATTGAACTATTCCATTTGTGGTGAAAAATTTATCTTTTTAGTTGCAAATTCAACTGCTTCGTTAAAACTTCATGTATTTTGTTGGAAAATCGTTTAATCAACCTTCTTGAATAAAAAATCATATGTTTGGTTGAAAATTCAAATAATTGTTTAAAAGTTCATATAGAGTTAAACCAAGGTAAAAATCAAATTTTTTTATTGCAACGTCCCTATTCTAAAACATCTGCGGCCTCAAATTTGAAGTTTTCCTCATGTAAAATATTTCTTTTTTGACTCTCGATCCAATATCATAAATATAAAGCAGAAAATATAAAATGGAAAGAATTCACATTCCTAATAACCGCATAATGCATTCAATATAATATTGTGTTTGATCTCCGATTCCTGTGTCAGAATATGTTTATTTTCCCTAGGGAGTAGATTTTTACATTTTCTCAGATTCCAATGTATCTCTCGGCACCGAATCTCCATAGAAAATACCCCATTTGGAATTCACGCCATGTCCTTTTTCCGCGAGACGAGCCACTGCCACGTTTCATTTTCCGCCGGACAAATATGCCGCGAGTAACCAAAGCCACGTGTCAACCATGCTACGAGAATATAATGTTTACGCAGCTCTTCGTAAATATATTCTCCGCACTGCAAAAAAAAAAATTTTTCACTCTTATTTCCAATCCTCCTTCAATTGACATTAATAAGTCGTTCGAAAAACCTCCACCCATACTTCCCCTCCCCTGCTTCCCCACCTCTACGTCCAATCCCTTCTCTTAACCCTTCGCTTCCCCACTCCTCTCGAACTTCTTCCCCCTCTACTTTCCCTTCTCCAAACTTTCCTATCTAACACTCCCCTTCCCCTATTTTCCTTCCCCAGCCATCACTTCCCCTTCCCTATTCACTAACACACCCTACCATCTCTCCCTCCACTTCCTTCAGTACCGTTCCTCACTTTCAATAATTTCTTCTACTTCACCTTTGGTCATTTCTCCTTACTTCTCCTCTCCTCACTTCCCCTCTTGACACTCCTTTCATTTCTGCTCACTTCCCCTACTTCCCCTCATTTTCCAATGCGTTCCCTACTACGCCGTACCTCATCTCCCTTCAATTACCATACTTTCCCTTCTCTCATTTTCCATTACCCTCCCTTCGCATTCCAAACTCTTTCCCTGCATCCCCTCCGCCAATTTCACCTCACTTCCCCTCCCTCCCTTCTCTCATTTCCTACTTTCCCTCATTTTCCAATGCGTTCCCTACCACGCCGTACCTCATCTCCCTTCAATTACCATACTTTCCCTTCCCTCATTTTCCATTACCCTCCCTTCGTTCTCCAAACTCTTTCCCTACTTCCCCTCCCCCCATTCTACCTCACTTCCCTTCCCTCCCTTCTCTGATTTCCTGTTACTTCCTTACTGCTAATAATTTCCCCTGCCTCTCCTAAAGTACGACCCAAAACAAATTTATGTGTAAACGTCTTCGATAAGCTTTAAATTTAATACCATCTTTACACAGGCCTTACTCGTCCCTTTACCCTTCATATTTCGTTCAAAGATTTTTACACATAAAAAAAATATTTTCTCATTTTGAGAATGAGTTAATAAGTGGATGAAGAAAAAACATGAATCGGATGAATAAAACTCACATCAACTTTGCAGAGGCTTTACCCTCCATATCGGGCTTGAAAATGTTGACACAACAAAAATATAAATTTTTACGGAATTTGAAAATGAGTAAATTAATTAATTACATAATTTAAAGAACAAATTAGATAATTTTAGCTTCAAATATCATTTTATAAATTTAAAAACAACTTTACACAGGCTTCACCTCTCGCTTTACCCTCCATATCGCAGTCAATCATTTGTACACATCAAGAATATAAACATGAGCTTATTTTTGGATTGAATGAATTACATAAATTTCAGAATAAATCACATAAATTCGCGACGGAATATCATTTGATAGATTTGACACCAACTTTAAACAGGCTTTATCCTCCATATCACGGTCAAGAATTGTTTACAAAACAAAAATATGAATATTTTTTCAGTTTTTAAAATAATAAATAAATTGATAAGTAACTTATATCAGAGAATAAACCACATACATTTAACACTGAATAATATTTTGGAAATTTAACAACAACTTTACATAGAATTTACCCTCCATATCGCAGTCACAGATGTTTAAACATCATTCAAATATGTGCCTCATTTTGAGAATCAATAAGTAAATTAATAAATAAATTACACAAATTACACAAATTCAAAACTGAATATCATTTCACAAATTTTATATGGAACTTCGCACAGACTTTACCCTCCATGTCATAATCAAAGATGTTTAAGCATCAGAAATATAGATATTTGTTCTGTGTCAGAAATAGTAAATAAACGAATCAATTACATAAATCAAGTAATAAATCACATTTTTTAAATACTGAATATAGTTTATTGAATTGACCACCAATTTTACATAGGATTTACCCTCCATATTAGGATCAACGATATATGCACGTCAAAAATATAAACATGTTCACATTTTTTAAATAAATCAATAATTGAATAAGCTACATGTATCAGAAAAGTATTCACATGAGCTTAAAACTGAATAACTTTGGAATTTCCACATCAATTTTACATAGGCTTTACCATCCATATCGCGGTCAAAGATGTTTAAAAACAAAAAATATAAATATTTGCTTATATTGGGATAGAATGAATCAGATTATTTGAAAAATAAATTATATAAATTTAACACTGGGTATCATCATATTAAGTTAACAACAACTTTACAATAGGCTTTACCTTCCATATTCCGGTCAAAGACGTTAACACACAAAGAAATATAAATATTTCCTCATTTTTTGATGGAATATATTACATAAATTTAACATCAAATATCATTTTATAAATTTAAGGCCATCTTTACATAGGTTTTACCCTCCATATCTCATTCAAAAATGTTGACGCATCGAAATTATAAATATCTGATCATTTTGAATATTAAGAAGAAATCAATCAATAATTGAAATGAATACAAAATAAATCACACACAAATTTTAACAGTCATCATAATTTTATAAATTTAACACCAACTTCACACAGGCTTTACTCTCCATATCTCGTTCAAAGATGTTAACGCATCAAAAAATATAAATATTTTCTTATTTCGCGACGCAATAAATTAGATAAATCAAAGAATAATTTACATAAATTTAACGCTGAATATTATTCTATTCATTTCACAACATCTTCAAATAGGCTTTACCCCCCATATTCCTGTCAAAGATGTTTACACATCAAAAATAAAAATATTTGCTTATTTTTCATCAGAACAAAAAATTGAACACACAAATTATATCAATAACGTCAATCAGATTTAATACAATATGCTTTACCCTCCATATCTCGTTCAAAGATGTTGACGCATGAAAAAATAGACATATGTGCTCATTTTGGGCAATAATAATGAATAAATAAATTAATGAATGAATCAAATAAATAAAAAATGAATCACAAAAATTTAACAAATAACATCATTTCACAACTTGGACACCAACTTTTCACATACTTTACCCTCTATACCGCGGTCGAAGATGGTTACGCATAAAAAAAAAATAATAGCTTATTTTGGGAATCAATGAGTGAACGAATAAATTATTTTCATGAATCAAAGAGTAAATCAAAGAAATTCAACACTGAATATCAGTTTATAAGTTCCACACCAACTTTTTACAGGCTTTACTGTTCATATCGCAGTCAAAGATGTTTACATATGAAAAATATGAATATTTGCTCATTTTGGGATGCAATAAATTGAATAAACCAAAGAATAAATTACATAAATTTAACACTGAATATCATTTTATAAATTTAACACCAACTTTACAAGGCTTTACCCTCCATATCTCTTTCAAAGATGTTTACGCATCAAAAATATAAATATTTGCTAATTTTTTGTCTGAATAAATAATTGAACGCACAAATTATATCAGTAATGTAAATCAGAAATAAAATAATATGATTTACCCTCCATATCTCATTCAACGATGTTTACGCATGAAAAAATATGAACATTTGCTCATTTTGGGCATTTGAATTAAATGAATGAATAAATGAAATAAATAAAAAATCAATCACATGAATTTAATACTTAACATCATATTATAACTTCCACACCAACTTTTCACTGGATTTACTCTCTATACCGTGGTCAAAGATGTTTACGCATAAAAAATATAATTATTTACTATTTAATCCATTGTGGAGTGAATTAAATTAGATGTATCAAAGAATAAATTACATAAATTAACATCGAATGTCATTTTATAAATTTAACACCAACTTCACACAGGCTTTACCCTCCATATCTCGTTCACAGACGTTTACGCAGCAAAAATATAAATATTTGCTCATTTTGCAATGCAATAAATTAGATGAACCGAAGAATAAATTACACAAATTTAACACTGAATATCATTTTGTTAATTTAACAACAAATTTGCATAGGCTTTACCCCCCATATTCTGGTCAAAGATGTTTACACATCAAAAATTAAGATATTTGCTTATTTTTCATCTTAATAAATAATTGAACACACAAATTATATCAATAACGTGAATCAGAGATAATATAAAATGCTTTACCCTCCATATCTCGTTTTAAGATGTTCACGCATATAACACATAAATATTTGCTCATTTTAGGAATGAATGAATGGATAAATAAATTATTAAATGAATCAAAGATTAAATCACATGAATTTAACACTGAATATCAGTTTATAAGTTCCACGCTAACATTTTACAGGTTTTACTATCCATATTTGCTTATTTTGGGATGCAACAGATTGAATAAATCAAAGAATAAATTACATATATTTAACACTCAATATTATTTTATAAACTTAACACTAACATTACAAGGCTTTACTCTTCATATCTTGTTTAAAGATGTTTACGCATGGAAAAATATGAATATTTGCACATTTTGGGACGCAATAAATTAGATAAATCGAAGAATAACTCACGTAAATTTAACACTGAATATCATTCTATTAATTTAACAACAACTTTACATTGGCTTTACCCCCCATATTCCGGTCAAAGATATTTACACATACACAATATAAATATTTTCTCATTATTGGAATGAATCAGCAAATGAATGAATAAATAAAATGAATAACAGAATAAACCACATAAATTCAACACTGAATATTATTTTATAAGTTACACACCAACTTTTCACAGGCTTTACCATTCATATTGCAAGCAAAGATGATAACACACGAAAAATATAAATATCTGCTCATTTTGCGCATTAATAATAAACTAATACATAAAATAAATGTAAAATTTATCACGCAAATTGAACACTCAACATCATTTTATTACTTCCCCACAAACTTTCCACAGGCTTTACCCTCTATATGTCCAAGACGTGGTTAAAGATGTTGACGCATAAAAAATATAAATATTTTCTCATTTTGAGTATGAATGAATAAATAAATAAATGAAATAAATAAAAGAATAAGTCACATGAGTTTAACAAAGTATATTTTATAAAAACACCAACTTTACACACACTTTACCCTCCATATCTCATTCAAAGACGTTTACGCATCAAAAATATAAATATTTTCTCATTTTGGGATGCAATAAATTAGATGCATCAAGGAATAAATTACATAAATTTAACACTGAATATCATTCTATTAATTTAACAACATTTTTACATAGGATTTACCCCCCATATTCCGGACAAAGATGTTTACACATCAAAAATTAAAATATTTGCTTGTTTTTTGTCTGTGAAAATAATTGAACACACAAATTATACCAATAACGTAAATCAGAGATATTATAATATGCTTTACCCTCCATATCTCATTAAAAGACGTTTACGAATGTAAAAATATGAATATAAGCTCATTTTGGACATTGAAAATAAATGAATGAATAAATGAGATAAATCAAAAATCAATTACATGAATTTAACACTCAACCTCATTTTATAACTTCCACACCAACTTTTCACTGGTTTTACCCTCTATACCGTGGTCAAAGATGTTTACGCATAAAAAATATAATTATTTCCTTATTTTGGGATGGATTAAATTACATAAATCAAAGAATAAATTACATAAAAATAACATCAAATATCATTTTATAAATTTAACACCAACTTCACACAGGCTTTACCCTTCATATCTCATTCAAAGATGTTTACACACGAAAAATATAAATATTTGCTCATTTTGGGTCGCAATAAATTAGATGAATCAAGGAATAAATTACATAAATTTAACACTGAATATCATTTTATAAATTTAACGCCAACTTTGCAAGGCTTTACCCTCCATATCTCGTTCAAAGATGTTGACGCATGAAAAAATATTAATATTCACATATTTTCGGTCCGAATAAATAATTGAACACACAAATTATATCAATAACGTAAATCAGAGATAATATAATATGCTTTACCCTCCATATCTCGTTCAAAGATGATGACGCATGAAAAAATATAATTATTTGATCATTTTCGGCATCAATAATGAATAAATGAAATAAATAAAAACTGAATCACGGGAATTTAACAGTCAACATCATTTTATAACTTCGACACCAACTTTTCACAGGCTTTACCATTCATATCAGAATCAAAGATGATAACACACGAAAAATATAAATATCTGCTCATTTTGTGCATTGATAATACATTAGTAAATAAAATAAATGTAAAATTTATCACACAAATTGAACACTCAACATCATTTTATTACTTCCCCACCAACTTTTCTCAGGCTTTACCCTCCCTACCGTAGTCAAGGCTGCTCATGCATAAAACTATTTGCTTATTTTAGATATAAATGAGCAAATTATTGAATGAAATAAATAAATGAAAGAATAAGTCACACAAATTTTAAAATGAATATTTTATGAAAATAACAACTTTACACACACTTTACCCTCCATATCTCGTTCAAAGATGTTTACGCATAAAAAATATTAGTATTTGCTCGGTTTGGGATGAAATAAATGGGATAAATCAATAAATGAATTACATAAATTTACCACTGAATATCATTCTATCAATTACCAACAACTTTACATAGGCTTTACCCTCCATATTTCGGTCAAAGATGTTTACAAATCAGAAATAAAAATATTCGCTTATTTTTTGTCTGAATAAATAATTGAACATACAAATTATATCAATAACGTAAATAAATCACATAAATTTTAAACTGAATATCATTTTATAAATTTAACATTAACTTCACATATTCTTTATTCTCCATATCTCGTTCAAAGATGTTTACGCAATGAGAATATAATCATTTGCTCATTTTGGCAATGAATAAGTAAATAAATGAATAAATGGAATACATTCAAGAGAAAAGCATGAAAATCTAACACCGAATATCATTTTATATATATATATAACACCTACTTTACAGAGGCTTTACCCTCCATATCTCATTCAAAGATGTTTGCGGATGAAAAAATATGAATGTTTGCTCATTTCAGGCACCAAAAATGAATGAATATATGAAATCACTTTAAAAATCAATTAGATTATTTTAACGCTCAACATCATTTCATAACTTTTACATCAACTTTTCACAGGCTTTACTCTCCATACTGTGGTCAAAGTCTCAAGATGTTTATGCAAAAAAAAAATAAATATTTGCTTATTTTGGTAATGAATAGGTAACTGAATGAATAAATCAAACAAATAAAAGAATAAGTAACATAAATTTAACAAAGAATATCATTTTGTATAAACACCAACTTTGCACACACTTTACCCTCCATATGTCGTTCGAAGATGTTTACGCATACAGATTATAAATATTTGCTCATTTTGGCAATGAATGAGTAACTGAATGAATAAATTGAATAAATAAAAGAATGGGTCACATATAAGTCACATAAATTTAACAGTGAATATTTTATAAAAACACCAACTTTACACACACTTTACCCTCCATATCTCATTCAAACATGTTTGCGCATGAAAAAATATGATTCTTTGTTCATTTCAGGCATTGAAAATAAATAAATAAATGAAAAAACTTAAAAAAACAATTAGATTATTTTAACGCTCAACATCATTTCATAACTTTTACACCAACTTTTCACAGGCTTCACTCTCTATACCTTGGCCCAAGTCCCAAGATGTTTACGCATTAAAAATATAAATATTTGCTCATTTTGGCAATGAATAAGTAACTTTCATGAATAAATTAAATAAATAAAAGAATAAGTCACATAAATTTAACAATGAATATCATTTTGTATAAACACCAACTTTGCACACACTTTACCCTCCATATGTCGTTCAAAGATATTTACGCATACAGATTATAAATATTGGTTCATTTTGGCAATGAATAAGAAACTAAATGAATATATTTAATAAATAAAAGAATAAGTCACATCAATTTAACAATGAATATTTTATAAAAACACCAACTTTACACACCCTTTACCCTCCATATCTCGTTCAAAGATGCTTACGCATCAAAAATATTAGTATTTGCTCGGTATGGGAAGGAATTTTAGAAATTTAGTAAAAAATACTTCAAGGTGGTAAATAGGTGATATATATAGAAAAGGCCGAGGTGACATTCTCGAGATTCTGAGCTTGTCAGAGCGTTATGAAGGCACGTATGTGTGTACACTTAACGCTCTAGTTGATTCCTTTTCGTTACTAACATCGAATACTGCAAAGATTTCTCGATCCGCGATTCATGTGCCCCCATGCTTCTTCCAGAATGTGGCAAGGTGCCATGTCTCACCTGGAAATAACAAGATTTTCGCATCCACTCGACACTTTTCTCCTTATTTCTGATTTTTTTTTTTCATTTTTATTCTACAATAACAAAAAACTATATGAAAAATTAGCTTATTGAAATATTATGTAAAAATAATGTAGAGTCATTTAAATAAATGAAAAACAATTATTATAATTAATTTTTTAATTAACTAATTCACTTTAATTCACATTGAAGTTACTATGTTTCTGCTTACTTGTTGCGTATTTTTGACTTCGCGACTATAATAATTTCAATCTATAGTTATATTTTTAAATGCGCGAGTTTGAAGTAAGTTAATTTTTGAAGCTTCGTAATTAAAATTTTTTTGTATCAAAATCCTTAATCCGCAAATATTTGGTTTGAAATGTCTTAATTTTTGGTTTCCAATTTCAAATTTTAAAAATTGCAAAATTTTATATTGAAGTCCATGATATTTAGGTTTACATTTAATAATTTTAGAATTAAATATTCTTAATTGTTTTATTTTAATTTTAATTGTAGGAAATTAAACAATGAACGTAATTAAACAATTTTGAATTAAATGCCGCAAGAATAAATTCAAAACATTACCAAAATAATTTGTTTTTGATTCTAGGCATGAAAAATTGAGTTATTTGAAAATATTCCAAAATATTAAACATTTCAAACTCGATTTAAAAAATCTATTTTGAATTGAAAGACTTTAAATTGAAATTATAGAGATCTTGCTTTCTATTATTTTTTTTTACCGTTTTAATTTTCAATACATCTTAAAATTGTCCGATTTTTATTGAAAATTTTTAAAAAATAATTAATTAAAAATTGAAAAATATTTTATCAGAAGATTTCAAGAATGAATCATAATTCTAAGTGATGTGTTAAAAACTAAACGATTTAAAATTTGAAAAATTAAAATTTTGTTTTTTAAAATCAAAATGTATAAAATTTGAACTCTGTGAAATTAATACCTTAGTAACTGAACAATTTTTTTGATTTTGAATGTTACAATAATTTAAGAATTTGAAAAAATATGATTTTAAAAACATTTTCTAATTGGTAATTTTCAAACGTTTGAAATTGACTTGAAATAATTGATTTTTGTAAGGGTTTAAGTATAAAAAAGTTTTAATATCACAATTCTTGGTAATTTAAATTTTTCAGTTTTAAATCATGTTTGGATTCGTTTAATTTTCAGCATTCCGTAGCAAAAATTTTTCTATTCTGAATGTTTTCTATTTAAAATTATATTATTTTCAACGGTTCCTTAGAATAATTGAATTTTAGAGGTTTATGATTAAAAAATTTTTCATTTCGAACGGTAAAAATAACAGTGAATTTATTTTTGGATTTAAGAAAATTTTCTCTAATCAATTTTAATCTCAAATAATAATTTTTTTATTTAATGACAATATAAAGTTCTCAAATTTCATAAACTTTAACTTTGAAACATTCACTTTAATTTTTAACTTCAAATTCATTAAATCAAAATTTTTTACATTATCAAATATTTCATTTTAAACACTTTTAATTAGAAATAACACAATTTTACTAAAATTTATATGATCAATTTTTGAAAATTCTAATTTCAAATTATTCAATTTTTAACGTTTTTACATTGTCCTATTTTCAAATTTTAGTCTGAAATAATTCAATTTCGAAAGTCTTCAATTCTAAATAAAATTGTTTAAATAATCAAGAAAAATATATTTAAATTTATTACTTTTTAAATGGAACAATTCAAATAATAATAGATTTGAAAAAAAATTATTCAAGCTTCAAAAACTGAATAGTTTTAAAAAGGCATTAAAAATAAAATTGTTATAAATTAAAAATTTCAGACTAAATACTTAAAAAAAAATTGAAGTGAAAAATTCCCCCCTCTCATCTTAAGCCAAAAATAAAAAATTTACACCCATGCAACTCACTAACAATGTTTTTTAAAAATGTCCTTTTCCAATTCAGAAAAAAAATTAAAACCCAAAATGTTCTCCCATCCAACTCAATAAAAATGTTTGAAATAAAGTTTTTCTTATTCCAATTCAGAAAAAAATTCCCCTTTTTATTTTAAGAAAAATGTGAAAATTACAGATTATATTCCGATTCAGAAACAAATGAAATAGAACAATTTTTTTCCATTCAATTCAACAAAAATGGTAAAAATAAAAAATAAAATTTCTTCCGATTCCGAAAAAAATTGAAAATAAAAAATTCTTCCCTTTCATCCAAAGAAAAATGTTAAAAATAAAAAAATTGCCCCTCCCAAACTCAATTGAAATAATAATCAAAATGTTTAAAATAAAGAACTCCCTTCATTAATTCAGAAAAAATGTCTTCCTTCCAACTCAATAAGGATTTTAAAAAATGAATCCTCTTTAAATAAAAAAAAAATTGAAACAGAAAATTATACTTTTAAATCTCGAAAGAATTTTGGATCAAACTTTTAAACAAACTTTTCCTTTTTCAAATCGAAAACAAATTAAATATCAAGATTCCTTGTCTTTCAATTGAACAAAAATGATAAAAAAATTCTTTTTCCGATTAAAAAAAAAAAAAGATTGAAAATAAAAAATTCTTCCCTTACAACATTTCAAATTAATTTCCAAATTCCAGGTTTTTGCAAAGGATGGTCAATTTGATTTCAAAGTACTTCTATATTCCAAGAATTTCTATGTTCTTTAAACTATTTAATAACAAATTAGCTTCTGATTTTACAAACTTTATGAGACCGAATTGAATTTTTTTCAAATATATTTTTATATTTGAAAAAATGTGTAGGTTCTATCTTATTGTAAATTGAACTTCTTGCGAAGTCGAAAAATTTTCATTTTTTGTTGAACTACTTTGTTCAAAATTAATTTTTTTGGTTGAAGATTAATCTTTTTGGTTAAAAATTAAACCATTTTGTTATATTTGTTTGTTAAAAATTAATTTCTTCAACTGAAAGTTGAACTATTCTACTTTTGGTGGAAAAATACTCTTTTTGGATAAAAATGCGACTATTTTAGTAGAAAATGTAACGATTTTTTATTTTTTTCACTTCAAATTCTACTCTTTTATCGAAAATTATAAAATTGGCAAAAATAAAAAATGTCCCTGTTCCAATCCAGAAAAATATTGAAAATAAAAAATTCTTTCCTTTCAACATTTCAAATTAATTTCCAAATTCCAGGGGTTTTCCAGGTTTTTGCAAAGGACGATCAATTTGATTTTAAAGTGCTTCTACATTCTAAGAATTTCTATATTTTTTTAAATATTTAATAACAAATTAGCTTCTGATTTTACAAACTTGATTAGACCGAATTAAATGTTTAAAAAATATATTTTCTCAATTTGGAGCAATTTGTAGGTTCTATTTTCTTGTAAATTGAACTTCTTGCGAAGTCGAAAAATTTTCATTTTTTGTTCAACTACTTTGTTCAAAATTAATTTTTTTGGTTGAAGATTTATCTCTTTGGTTAAAAATTAAACCATTCTGTTAAATTTATAATTAGTTTCTTTAATTGAAAATTTAAAAATTTTATTTTTGGTGGAAAAATACTCTTTTTGGATAAAAATGCGACTATTTTGGTAGAAAATTCAACTATTTTTTATTTTCTTCATTGAAAATTCTACTCTTCTATCGAAAATTGTAAAATTTGCAAAAAAAAAAGAATGTCCCTGTTCCAATTCAGAAAAAGATTGAAAATAAAAAATTCTTTCCTTTCAACATTTCAAATTAATTTCCAAATTCCAGGTTTTTCTCCAGGTTTTTGCAAAGGACGATCAATTTGATTTTAAAGTGCTTCTACATTCTAAGAATTTTTATATTCTTTGAACTATTTAATAACAAATTAGCTTCTGATTTTAAAACCTTGATTAGACCGAATTAAATTTAAAAAAAAAGATATTTTCTCAATTTGGAGCAGAAACCCTTGGTACAGGGACCCTCTATCCGCAACCCGAGGACGCGTTCGGTGGCTTCGTCATAGGCCCTTCGGCTCGATTCCTGAGGAATCAAAACCGAACCGAAAAAAAAAATATATATATATATATATAGATTTGAGAATTTTTGGGAAGATGATTTCTTTTGTAGGGAATTAAAAAACTAAATGATACTCAAATGTATATATATATATATATAGAAATATTTCTTTAATAAAAAATCTACATGGGAGTGATTCACACTTAAGAAGCAACCGTTTTCTAAAACGCTAATTCAATTTTATTTACTCGATGTGAAATATTCGGGGGTGGATTTCATTCCTTTAAATCGAATATCCGCAGACAAGAAAAAATGTGTCGCTTACTTTTTTCAGTGCTCAAGGAGAAGAAAATCGGAGGCGGCCGCCTGTGTAATTTTCTTGTGAGTGAAATGTAAAAACAGTTTGTAAATTAATAAAGCGACGGTAGTGTAACTATATTTGTTACCCTTAGAAAGCAAGCGTCTGGTCAAACGCTAATCAAATTTTATGTACTTTATGACACAAGACGTTTTCCATGTGATAATATTTAAAAAACTTCAAGTTTTCTACAAAAAAAACTCCATTTATTGCTATTTCATGTGAAATATTCGGGGGTGGGTTTCAGCCCTTCAAACCGAATATCCGCAGAAAAGAAAAAATATGTGTCGCTGACTTTTTTGAGTACTACAACATATATCAAGGAGAATAAAATCGGAGGCGGACACCTGCGTTAGGTTCCTTGTCAGAAAAATATTGCAAAAAACCTGTATGGTTATTCAAACAATTTTTAATTACAGACGCCTAAAATGGTTAAAAATCTAATAAATTATAGAAAACGACTCGAAAAATGTTGCATCAAGTTTGCAGAACTTTTCTTATTTGTGTAGTACTACATATTTATAAGAATACTATTTCATTTATCCTGAAAAAATGAAAACTTTTAGACCTAATGTAAAATTTTCGATTACTAATGACTTCACTGACTGGCCTATCAAGAAAAGTATGGAACAAAATATACAAAAGAAAGATATGAGTCCTATTCGAGCTCATTTTTCCAAAAAGTTAAGGTAGATTGATTTTTTTAATAGACTGCCGAAATCGTACCTTCAACAAAAATATTTAATTTTGCAACTTTATGAGTTGAGTTACTCTGCTGTCGCACCAAAAATAACCGTTTCTACTGAAAACTCTGCACTGCGTCTGACCATGACTTTTTCCTAAGATGGTTTCCGCAAGATTAAAGATGTTTCTTAAAGTTTCTCCAAAACTATTGCAGATTTTTCAAATTACTTGAACTCCTTTTTGAAGACGAATTTTCTACTATTCACTAATGTAATCTTTATATTTTATTAAACATTTTTCCAGATTTAGTAACAGGTTAAATCGCAAGTAATAAAAATATCTTCAAAAAATTGGTTAGTTTCACTGTTCCAAAAAATTTGAAAATTATTATACGTATTTGTTTCTTCATGAAGGAAGCATAGATGACTATTTTATTATTGAACAAATAACCTGGAATAATTTATCGTGAAAATTATTAATTGAAACCTAATAATAATGACATAGTTAAACCTATCTAATTAACTTATTAGTTCAAACTTTTTTTGAATGAAATGTCGTTATATTATGTCAATCATAGAAATCACAGAATCGTCGAAATCTATATATTTTCAAATCAAATAGAAGATCCAACATCTCTGAAAACAATTCTCCAGACAAATAGTTCTACTGAGAAGATCAAATAAGAAAGTTAATCGTGCTCCCATTAATTCTATCGAGACTCTGAGACAGTCGAAAGTAGCATTCAATCGTAAGTTTTCCATTACTAATGAGACTCTGTCAATAGCCGATTAATGTTCACTGGACAATTACTTTCTCGAGTGAGTGGGTCGATTTAAGTTCTGAATGAAATATTCAATTCCGACTAAAATTGCAGGGATGATAAGAAAACAGAACTCCCATATTTTTTATTACATACGTTGCTGAAGAAAATATGATCAATTATATTTCAAGTTTTCATTTTAATAAATATTCAAGAAACTGACATGTTCCTCTAAACACATATCTCAAAATACTTATAATTTATGTCAATAGGATTTTATCAATAATCTTAATAATTCTTTAGTATTTGAAAAATAATGTTTGAAGGATGAAAAATGATAGAATGAGTTCTTATTTTTGGGAATCGACCAGAAGAAGTTAATTTTTAAAATATTTGTTTGATTTTTTTTCATTCGGAATTCTTTTCTGTGCGTGCAAAATAAAAAAAAACGCAAATAAAATTTCTCGAAAGTAGGCTAGTTATCGTACGTGTGTTGGATATCTCAGTGAACTCTTCGCTAATTTGTATCAAATCATTTAAAAATAATAAAAAATCGGGGGAAAAAATCATTTTTGCCCATAAACTTTGTGTATTTCAGAAACTGGACACAGCAAATTTAGAAAATATGACGAATGTGTAACTTTTAGCAGTTCTATTGATCTCAAGCCTACAATATTCAATAGATTCACCAGATGGAGCTTTCGGGGCAATTTAAAATATTTCACTTTTTATGCTCAAAATTCCATTTTTAAGGAGGTCATTCGACTTTTAGCCTACAATATTCAACCAATTCTTTGAAAGATTGTAGGATAAACGGACTAGATGAAGGTTTAGAAATATTTTCAGAAAAGTTTGATTCATTAAATATTTCTAGAGATATTTCATTTTGTACGCCCAAGATTCGATTTCTTAGAAGTTTGATCAACCTGTAATCGAATGTTTATTATGAAATAGTGATGAATCATTTAATTATTGACTATTTAATAATGATATATATTCTCTAAAATTTAAGGCAAATATTTTATTTAACAAAATAAGTGAAATCTCACCAAAAACATTTAGGATGCAAAAAACATTCCTGTAATTTTATCAATTCGATAAATTTAAAGATTTAGATATCTTTTAGAATTACTTGCAAAACTCTTATTTTTGCATCGTAGATGTTTTTGATGAGATTTTGTTTCTCTAATGCCAAATTCATTATCAGTGACCTCAGAAAACTTTGATATCAAATTTTTATGCAAATTCCATATTTTATTTTTGTAAAATGGCCCACCATTTTTAGTTTCAAATGTTCCACATGATTTTCATAATCAGTGACCCTAGAAACCTCCAAAGCCCGACTTTTATGCCAATAGCCATAGTTCTTCAGTGGAAGTGTCCACTACTTTGTAGCTACAATTTTGAATTCGGCTTTTTTTAAAGACAAAATTTGTAATCACCAATCCAAAAAACATTTTAAAGCAAATTTTGATCAACTGCTATATAGTTTTTCTGCCATTTTGTGGTCGCGATTTTGAATTTGGCAGTTTTAGGGTTGCATAGGAAATCCTTATGCAGTTGGTAAAATAAATATCGGCCCGGTGGCACGCCTAGCGCAAAAACTATTAGGTCTATCGACTTATGTTTGCATGAGGATGTATTTTTTTTTCATTTTATATAATTTTATTTTTACGTATGTACGGCAAGGAGAAATAGTGAGAACCCTGAGGATATTCATCGAAACGTTGCGATGCAAAAAAAAATGAACATTTAGTCTTTTTTACTCAAAATGACTCTTTTAGCTTACCTAGAGCAAAAATGCCTAGGTATACCGTCTTTATTTTTTCATGGGGATGTATTTCATGAGTCAAATTTGAAGAAAAATACTAAAAACCCTGAGAAAAATAATCAGCTTAGCGCTGCTATGGAAAACATGCAAATGTATATCTTTTCATTAAAAATGGCCCTGTGAGCTCGCATAGAGCAAAAAGTACTAAGTCTATCGACCATACATTTTGCATGTAGATGTGTCTTATGTGTCTAATGCTCGTTTTCAAACTCTAAAGATTAATATTCAAAAAATATTCAAAAATTTAACTTAAATACAATATACGAGATTGGAAATTTTCCATAAAAGCGAAAAAATCATAATCATAACCGTTAGCTGTTTTCGAAAAATAAAACAGCCGTGATCATAAAATTTGGACGGATTGTAGTTCCGATTGATATCCACGTCTGATACAATTTTGAGCTAGATCAGTCATTTAGAGGTGGTCTTCTTTGAGTTAAGAGATGACAAAAAAATAATCTTGTTCATGTGAAAAAAACTGTTTTGACCATCAAAATACATCGAGACGATAATACCGATTATAAAGTACCGACAGTACCTGACATGTTTGTTTGCGTCTTCAATACTTGTTGACTGATCTATTGACGAACCTTCAATGACCTCTTATCATCTAGAAATATGAATTTACAAATTTGAAAGATATATTGTTTATCTTGTTGATATAAAGAAATCTTTTTTAATATTAGGAATACAATAGTAATGCATGCAATATATTTTTTTCGCGTCTCGGAGACACATCGATTGTCCAACTGAAAAACCTTTCATGACCTACCATAACCTATCAATATCGTTTCTAAATGTTGTAAGTTAAAAAGTTGTTCAGTCTAACAGATTGACATTTCTGTAGGCTCTCTGATTTTCTGAAAATATAAGATTTTTGGTAGCACAGAAACATGAGCTTGGCAAATATTGAAAGTCTTAATTTTTTCTTTTGTTTGAGAAAAACCTCCCCCCGTGAGCAAACCGATTTATTTGATACCTATGAGAAAGCAATGTTCGCATGAAATAAGCACAAATAATTACTCCCTTAGTGAATAGACCCATAGTACTTCGCAGTGGTATTATGTATTGAAGCTATTTATTTACAATAAAAGGTAAAAATTTTGCTTCCTCCAAAGAATTTATTAGTTTTCAATTTTCAATGGAATAAGCAAAAGGCTTAATTTAATCAACTGTACCTGACGCGAGATGTTGCTTGTCGGAAACGCAGTTTTTGAATAGACTGAATGTCGCTCACATTTTTGTGGCGTGACAAATCGAATTGCGCATGAATTCCTCAAGGCTTTCTTTCTCTGCATGCTTTAGTTATTTCGCAGAATCTGAAAACAGAACAAAAATGTTTCGTTGAGTTGAGAGAACAGAACATGACTTTGTGCACAGTTTCTTAATGCCAAAAGGGTAGCAAAGTTAATCGGGCTGGTAGGCGAGAAAACAACCAGGAAGTCTGAAACTTTTCCCTGAAATAGATGTTTCACTTGAAAGCAATCCTTGAAAATGTGGTTAAATTTATTTTGTTTTTATTCAATACCAGTAAAAATAGAGCGCTTGGAGCGCTTGCCATTCTGGGATTTCAATTTTTGTATTTTATTTTTGAGTTTATTGAAATTGAACTAATATCCCCCTTGATGTAATATTTTTATTTGAAAATCGACTATATAATTTACGAAACAGCATTACAAAACTTAACTTGGAGAAAGTGGCACATAAAGTTAAAATGCCTTTGTATAACCATATTATTCATTTATTTCACTCATTCAGTTGGAAAAATCGTATTAATACTGGATATTATTTACGTACTGATTTTTTGCATTGTAATCCAGTGTAATAAGAGTACTTTTTCGTTGAAAAGTTTTTTTTTATTCTGTACATTTATTATAAATTTCGAAACTAGGGAATTCTTAAAAAAAAACTAAAAGGGCCTTGACAAGTTTTTCCTTGACAAGATTTCTCCACGGGTTATTACGCGTTTCTCATTTTGATTACCTGAATATCAAATCAAAATATGTGCTTCAATTTACAGTACTACAATATATAATGAAAAATTAATAATTAAATTAAATACTACAATAGCTAAATCGACTTTAATACAGTTTGGATTCAATTTTTAATTTTTATTTTAATATTAATTTTATTTTCATTCGGCCTTCAGCAATATTTAACCTTCATTCAAATAGGGACACTGATCCATTCTGAAAATATTTACAATTGAAAATTCGCTAACTTGTTTATGTTTTCAATGAATTTTTAGATAGTTCACTTTTGAGGATTCATAATTGGATACTGTTTGATTTTAAGAAGACGAAAATGAAAATTCTTATTTCTGACGATTTTTAAGAACAAAAGAAAAGTTATCAATCCCAAATCTTTCAAATTGAAGAAATGCTGCCTGTAGTAAATCGTAATAAGGGTATTCTAAGAAACTCTGAAAATTACGGAATTTTTATTTAAAAAAATTAAAATTTGCATGATTTTTCATTATAAATTTTCAAAATTAAAAACTCCTCAATTTTAAAGATTTACAATTCAAAGAAACTTGAAAAGGTTTTAGTTTTGACACTTTACAATGTAATATTATAAAAGAGTCAAGTTTTACAATAAAGAAATATGTAATTTTGACGCTTTACTTCTAACAATTAGTGATGATTATCAATAATTGTGAGAGGTAAAGCATCAAAATATCATATTTTTTATTGTAAAACTTAAACCCTTTCATGATATTATATTGCAAACAGTCAAAGCTAAAACCTTGTCAAGTTTAACGATTTCCAATTCGAAGTTCTATAAGTTTGAGGAATTACAAATTAAAACTGTTCAGTTTTAAAGACGTATGAATAAAGTTCTTAAATATTAATAATTTTGATGATTTTCTTGATCATAAGTCGAGTTTTTAATTCTAAATCTCCCAAATTGAAGAAATTTCGAATGTATATCAACAAAATTACAGAATTTTCGATTGTAAAACTTAAAATTTTCGAAATTTTTCATTCGAAATTTTCAAAATTAAAAACTCTTAAATTTTAAAGATGCATAGTTTGAAGTTCTACAATGTTGAAGGTTCACAATTGAAAATAATTCTTCAACTACAACATTTTGCAGTTTAAAATTAATAAATTATAAAGATATATAAATGAATATTCTTAAATTGTCATGATTTTGGAGAATAAAAGTTTTCTCATTCTTTTTGCTTCCTCATAGTGGGAGGTTTGTAATGACCTAAATTTTCAAATATACTTTTTTGACATATTTTGATATAATTCGACCCCAGGAGCTCAAAAATAATATTATTTTAAATGTGTATATGTGCGTGTGTGCGTAACTTGTTTATTTTTACCATATCTTGAAAAATAAAAGAGCCATGATCATGAAATTTGGATAAAGTGTAGCTCCGATTGATATCCAGGTCTGATGGGATTTTGAGCATGATCGACTATTTAAAAATTGTTTTTTTTTTGCGTTCAGAGATTTGAAAAGAAAAATTTTACCTTGTTTATATAGGAAAAACTTTCTTGATATTCAAAATACAACAATACGATATCTAGCATATTTGTTCGCGTCTCTGAGACGCATCGATCGACCTATTTTTCAAACTTATATGACCTACGAGTACCGATTTGTGAAGTGTAAAAAATGGTTCATTTTGTTCATATAAGAAAAACTTTGCTGATCTTCAAAATACGACAATAATATATTCAGTGTATTTATTCATCCACTTGAGACGCATCGATTGACCTATTGATAAAACTTGTATGACACACCAGTACCTATTTATGAATTTAAAAAGAAATGGTTTATTCTGTTTATATGAAAAGATTTTTTTTTATATTCAAAATACGACAATATTACATGTTAAGTATTTGTTCGCATCCTTGAAACGCATCAATTGACTTATTGATGAACATTTTATGGCCCACCAATACCGATTTAGCAAGTTTCAAAAAATGGTTTATTCTGTTTATATAGAAAAAACTTTTTTGATATTCAAAATACAACAATACGATATTTAGCATATTTGTTTACGTCTCTGAGACGCATCGATCGACCTTTAATTCAAAATTTTATGACCTACTAGTGCCGATTTGTGAAGTTTAAAAAAATGGTTCATTTTGTTCACATGAGAAAAACTTTGTTGATGTTCAAAATACGACAATATTATATTCAGTGTATTTGTTCACCCACTTGAGACGCATCAATTGACCTATTATTAAAACTGTTATGACCCACTTGTATCTATTTATGAATGTAAAAAGAAATGGTTTATTCTGTTTATATGAGAAATTTTTTTTTATATACAAAATACGACAATATTACATGTGAAGTATGTGTTCGGATCCTTGAAATGCATCGATTGACTTTTGATGAACATTTTATGACCCACCCGTACCGATTTAGGAAGTTTCAAAAAATGGCTTATTCTGTTTATATAAAAAAAACTTTTTTCATATTCAAAATATAACAATACGACATTAAGCATATTTGTTAGCTTTCTTGAGACGCATCGATTGATCTATTGATGAACCTTTTATGACCCACCGGTACCGATTTATGAAGTTTCAAAAAAATGTTTTATTCTGTTTATATAAACAAAAAACTTTTTTGATATTCAAAACACGACAATATTACATGAAGAGTATTTGATCGCGTAGATGCATCGATTGACCTATTGATGAACCTTTTATGACCGACCACTACCGACATATAAAGTTTGAAAGAATGTGTGTATTTTGTTTATATGAGAAAAACTTTGTTCATATAAGGAGTACTGCAATATGATCTAGCAATACCGATTTATAAATTGAAAGAATATGTTGTTTATCTTATTGATATGAAGAAAAGTTTTTTTAATATTAGGAATTCAACTCTAATGTGCATAATATATTTGTTTATGCCTTCGAAACGCATCGATTGTCAAAATAAATAACTTTTCATTATTTACTATAACGTATCAATATTTTTTCCAACATTTTCAACGAAATTAGTTTCCTTGTTTATAAGAGGAATTTTTTCTATTGGAAATATAGTAGTACTGCATTTGATGTAATTGTTTGTGTCTTCGAGACGCGTGGATCGATCTTTCGACGAACTTTCAAAGACCATTATTGATTGATCAAAAGCTACTCAGAGAGTTTTGGAAAAAGTAACATTGTTTCTATGAGGTTTTAATTCAAAATATAAAACTACCGTAGGTTAAAAAATTGTTCATTGTAATAGAACACATCGATTGACACTTTGGTGGGCCCTCTCATTTTCTGAAAAGAAAATTTTCGGAAAGACAGAAACATGAGCTTATAAAATATTGAAAGTATCCATTTCTTGCTTCAGTTAGGAAAAACCTCCCTTTGATTAGAATTTTAATTTTCAAAGTTTAAAATTGGCTAATTTTGAAGAATTAAAGTGGAAAATTCTTCAATTTTGAAGACTTTCAGCTTGAAATTGAAGCTTCTAATGTGTCCCCTAAGGGTTTGCATTTTTCCTGTAGCTCTTCCCTATTTCTTCAGACACACCCCACGAACTTACTTAGTAGTGAGACGGGGACCTACCGTTTAAGGTGGGTTCCGAACTCTTGAATATCAATTTCGATAATTTAAAGTTTTATAATTTTGAAGAGTTACGGATGTGAATTCTCAAATTTTTGTTAACGTAGAATAAAGAATGATTTAATTTTTATGATCTATATTTACAAGATATGTAATTTTGAACGTTTTTTTTTGGAAAAGTTTAATTTTGAGGACTTACAATTGGAATTCTTAAATTTTAACGATTCTAACTGCAGCTGTAATTAGTTCCACTTTTCAAGAACTTCCCCAACTCTACATTCAATTTTAAATTATCCAAAAATCAGATAAAAGTTATTTTCATGCTAATTAAATAAATTAATTTCAATTTAATCAAAACAACTTCAAGCGAAAACAGAATTTTATAAAATTTCAAAGTTACGATTACTAATAAGCTGTAAAGCTGGGTGGTAGACAAAAAACCATCGAAAAAATCAATAGACAAAAGCACGCGATAAGTGAGCGGCCCGTATTAGAATTCCTGTTTTATTATATACATTCAACAGTAATATATTCCGGAAAAGGAACTTTTAGGAATTCTCTATAAATCTTGGAAAAGTTTTACAGAAGTTCTGAAATAAATTCTGTCCTCTACAGAGATTCTGTGAGAATCGTAGTGTATTTTTTGCACAACCTAAGTGAGGGTGGGATGAAGAGAGGTAAAGAGCAAGTGATTGATGAAGATCGGAGAGAAAGAGAGACCACTCATCGTTGACCTTCGACATTTGACCTCTCATATTTCACCTCGAAATTTTGACCATGACCTTTGCCATACCAACTTTGTCCACATATCTCTCGCCTTCTACCTTTGAACTCTTCCATTTGTACTAAGATTTTACTTCTCATCTGTCCGCCTATATTCAACTTCTCTGAGGTCTCGAAGGTCAAGGGACCAATGAAAGATCCAATTTTAGGACAAATGTGAAAGGAGTGAGGTCTGAGGTCAATGCTCAAAGCTCAAAGAGCAAAGTAATGTCACGATTTGTGACATTACTTATGGACTATTTTATTTTACAAGAAAAGTATCTAAATACAGACTTCACACTCTCTCCTCTATGCCCCTCTTCACCCTTTTTTAGAAGAATTCTTTTTTTCGGCTTTCTCAAGAAACTTTACCCTTTTTTGTCGATTTTTCGCTAAAATGCAAACTGAATTATAATAGAACTGAATAAGAAAGCCTAAATATTTTTCGTTTCTCGATTATTTTTTTTAATTGGAAGGACACCTATTCAATATTGTGTTCAAAATTGATCTTTTTTGGTTAAAAATGCTACTATTTGGTTAAAATTTTAACTATTTTACGGGAGGGTTTGACGAAATATAATCACAGGTATGCGATCAATGTTTTGTAATTTTGTTATCAGCTCGAATAATCTGCTGCTGCTTGGCGATTCGCGTGAAACTCTAATGATTCTAGAATGAGTACATTTTCATGATTACGAAGAGAGAGAGAGAGAGAGATAGGGGGGTGGGGTGCGTTATATTGCGACTGGAGTGACCGAAAGTGATATTTGTCAGATTAAGTGGATCAGAAATCGAATCGTAATTGCTACCCCTTCTACCCACTGCAGAAAGTTGAGTTTAATCATGGTAAAAGGATTGACAGAGGCGTTTAAACGGAAAACGTTCAATGCTACTAAATTACAAATAAATGTTGCCTAAAATTATTTTAATTTGATCGAAAAAAGTGACCTGTATTCTCCAGAAGAAGAGAAAATGTGATGAGGTCTTTTAGACTCAAAACTTTAAAATATAAAATTTGTAAATTGGTAATCTGATCACAATAATTAGAGCTCTAAAATAAATCGGTAGACCAGTGTTGATTTCAAAAATATTTATGATTATGGAGCGAAATCCTAACACCTTTATTTTATGAAAAACATTGTTATAGGCTATATGGGAGAGAGTGGACTATGGTACATATTAATTTGTTCTGTATATTTGGTTCTTTCTGAGAAAAATTCGATTTTTAGCAAAAAAAAGTCCTTTCCACAAAAATGGTTCAGCCCGCCAGAAAACTCACAAGAGTCCTCCCACATAAGAGGTTAAATTAAGGAAAAAATAAACACAAAATATCATATTCTTTCATTTCTCCTATCTTCGCCCTTATTTAAGTTTTTGCATATATTTCCTTTATCCTCTCTATTAAACTTTCGCCTACTCCTCTCATTCATGGCTGTCCATGACATGTTCCTGTTAAATGAGTTAAATTCTGCAATAAAATCTACATTTTTTTTTGTATAAAAACGTGTTTGAATCATTTTTAATTTTATTTTCTAGTCCACAAATTCGAATTTTACTATTCAAAAAACTTTGTTTTAAATGAGGCGCACGGGCAGGACTAATTTTCACATTTCCAATTTTTTAATTGAAAAAATCTTAACTCAATGAATAGCGTTAAAAAATACAAAATACAAAATTCACCTCACGACAAAATAATTTCAGTGAATATTTAAAAACCTTGTCAAATGTTTTCAGAATATCAAAATGAAAAGCTTAGAAATTATTTTAAAGAAACATAAATTCTTCTAATGTCACCAAATAGTTACGACAGTCTCTAAAAGGTCTATAATATATTAATTATTTTCGAGTAATTATTTATCGTAATGATGATTATATTATTGACCAAATATAATTAATTTTGATTTCAAAACAAAAACTTCAGATAATGCAGATGTGCCTTTTTAGAATGATCACCGGTTCAGACTTATCCTCGAATCCGGGTGATGAAACTTAACATGTACATTAGGTGTTTTTGCAGAATTTTTTCGTATGCTCAAAAAAAGAATGGACACCAAATTTTATCCAAATAGGTTAATATTTACCCAGCAACAATGGACCATGGAATTTCCCATGGAATTTAGTAGAGAGAAGTAACGCAAAAATAAAAATGTAGATAAATCTTTCAATTTTTATTCGAATCATTATATCCCAAAAACAAAAATTTGATGGGATGCTTAACATATTTTTATAGTCAAAAACTCAAAATTTTGAAAAATTATGGACTGGCTGTCATCCAAATGGCCAAAGAATTATATTTCTCAAAGTTATTAGCAAAGGGTGCCCAAAAACTGTGGAAAAAATTAATTTCGGCTAAATCAAGACTAAAAAAATATCTTTCTCCCACAGTTTTAAACGTAATACTTTTGAACTTCAGAAGAAGAAACTGTTTGTCTTCTGAAGTTACTGGATAACTTCCAAAATCTAAAATTTTGAAAAACTACGAAATAGTGGTCAATTCTAAATTTAAGAATAGCTCATTTTTACAGATTTCGAGGAAGTACTTTGAAACTTCGTAAAGCATTTAAAATTTGAAAAAAGCTTATTACCGCAATTTTAGATTTGTTCAATATTTCGGATTTTCAAATTTATCAAGAAATTTCTGAACCCAAAAACTTGGTTTATCCGAATTTTGAAAGAATGACATTGACAATTGTAGGAAAAGGGTATTTTTTTATTTTTGAATTAGTCGCCACTTTGTGTTTTTTTAAAAAATTGGATTTTGAGATTTTGCATAATCTTGAGAATAAATTATCAAAAGCTTTTGACAATATTGGTCACCATTTATCAATAAGTTAAAGAAATAAATTTTTTGAGCTCATTTAGATGACCGCCACTTTGTGATTTTTCAACATTTTGAATTTTGGAATATGACGATATTTGGAGGATGGCAGTACACAACTGGATAACCAATAAAATGGAAATTTTCAAAACAGCGAAAAAGCATTCTGTAAAATCTAAACCGCTATTAAAAAATCAAACAAATTTCCACTCCAACGCCAAAGTGCTGCTGAATTGAGATCAAGCAAGTTTCATAAAAAAAAAGTTATCCAGGATCGAGAAACGGATGTGGAAGTTGACAATCTCCACGTGACATTCAGCACAAATTAAATTAGATTCAGCTACGGATTGCCTTAAAAAATTCCATTTTCAGTTTGAATATAAAATAAAATGATGCTTCCCAAATTTTAGGTTTCTCATTACAGGTAAATAAAGTTGGATGCAAAAAAGTTACCTGAATTCGAGAAATAAGAAACGTTTTTAAAAAAAAATTATTCTGTTCTGAGATAATCAAAGTTGAAGATCGCGATATCACAGTATAACAAGACACTTTTTTTTCTAAAAATCCGAAGAAAATACATATTTTTTCTGTCATTAAATGATGATGATTGCAAGAAATATTAATATTGAAAGGTTGAAAAAAGTGTTACTGTGTTAAAATTGTAACTGAATCCTAACTTAATATTTTGAATACATTTTTTTAAATTATTGTATCAAGTAATGATATTTTGACAAAATTCTCTTACTACAATGTGTATTTGATTTTTTAAGAATTTTTCATGCAATAAACCCATTTTCGATAGAAATTTTGGTTATCTAGTTCCTTAGTGTAACCCTTCATTTCAAGCTTCCCATGAAAATTTTTCTTCACGGAGATAGAATGATTCGAATCAAAATTGAGAAAACCACGGAGATTTTTTATTTTTGCGTGATTTTTCCCATTTAAATCCCATGAAAAATTTCAAGGCCCATGTTTGATTGGTAAATATTAACCGATTTGTCTAAAATTTTATGAAAATGCAGTTGTATAGTTTTTTCACCAGGACGAAAGTATAAGGGTATAATTTTCTATGTTACGGAAGTAATTATGTTGTGTATGATACAAAGTGAGGACGTCTAAAACTCGTAATAGATCTATTTATGAAAGCCCTGGGAAAATAAATTACAAGGGTCTCTACACATCTCAAAGTGGCTATAATATTAATTGCCCATGACCCCCTGCGAACAATTTGCTGTAACTGACGCTACGGTAAATCTCAAAAAACAACCCTCTCATACCATAGAGACTTCAGCAAAAAAATCCCAGTGTCTAAAAGCGAAAATCCTTCAAATGAAATGTTCGTGATCTATTCTTTCTATTTTCAGGTGTTTTATAAATTTATTTTTTTATGGTTAATGCATATCCTGAATACCAGAGTTGTAGGGGGTTGGGTGCATGAAGTTTATGAATAAAATGGATTTCAAAAAATGTTTTAATTCGGGCAGTTAGAGGATATTGAATTCTGAGACTCGACATTCTTTAGAGCAGCATATATCCAAAACCGATAATTGAATTTTAAAGAATTTTGCAGGTGTAGCGTACAATGTATAATTATCAATAAAATTTGAAAGAAACCACTCGTGGGACAATTTTCCTTCAGTGTAGTAGTTTCTTATTTCTTCAATGAGTAATCTTATTTATAAATATTTTCACTTTCTTTTCCAAAATGAAAATGAAAAATTTATTTATATTTTTTGTGTACCTTTCAAGAATACTGGAAGATTTATTAATAGTTATAAATGAAATTTAAATTAAAAATTGAAAAAATAATTTTATTTCACAACTGTTGTATTAACCAGAGAATAAAACTTTAAATTGTAAAACTGCGTACCTACAAAGCACTATGTAATTTTCACAGAAATAATCAAATTCACTGATGAGGGACACCATTGTGTGCCGAAACGTTTGAAGCAACTTAATTATTTTCAATTCTCCTGACCCTACAGCCACCAATGTACATTAACAGTTTCAACAAAAAATATTTGTTAAGTTTAAAAAACAAATTATATAAATAGAAGCACATCATGATTTATATATATATATATATATATATATAAATATATATATATTAATTATTTGCGTATTTGTCAACGAAAAAGTCCGTTTTCTTTAATTTCAGTCCTTTTAGTTTAATTTTCGCTGAATTTTTCCGTCGACAGATGCCCCAATAATGCATTTTTTTTTAATGTCATAAAATTGATAAAAAAATTATGAATTTTGCTGAAATTATTATGAAGCTCCTAAATAAAAAAGTTGACATCGAAAGAAACGAATGTTTCTGTCTAAAAAAGCCTTAATAATCCATTTTTAAAATTAAATTTGTTTGTAATATAAAGATTTATAATCTCAAGACAAATTTGGTTCATTATTATTTAGTATTGCTTCTATTTAAATTTCTTGCAATATAACTTTAAAAAATGTTAAATAATGGATAATGGTAGAAAACAATCTTGCAACAAATAATTTGCTTATAAATTTCATTTTGTTAATTATATAATACTGGAAAATCTTCGACTAATGTTACTCTATGAAACTTGGCGATTTCAACAATTTTCCTGTCATTGACGAGCACCAAGAACGTCAAATGAAAAAATGGCCATTTTTTCATCATAATTGTTTATATGTAAAAAATTGAATTTCATTTCTTGAAAAATTCTTTACCATCTTGTTTGGTTCTGTTTCATTAACATAAATTTTCATGAATTTTTTATTTATTATTGCCAGCATTGCCGTAGCCTAATTTATTTATATAAAGTAAAAAAGTAAATGCCAAGAATTTGTTAAAATTCATAAAAGAATCAAGTGAACTGAAAACAATTGAAAGGGATGGAAACTATCAACCGAAACTCAGGCGATTTTAACAATTTTCCTGTCATTGACCAGCACCATTAACGTCAAATAGAAAAATGGCAATAATTTCGTTATCGTGCCTACACGATACTACAGACTACAGACAGACAGACAGACACCTTCGTAAAAACCGTTTTTTCTGACTCATGGGGTCTCGAAACGTCGACATTTGATTGAATCCGCGAAAGTCATTTTTCACATAAAACCAATACCTTCTCATTGACATGAGAATGTAAAAAGTATTAAGTATAATAGTTGAAAACTAATAAAATGAACATTTTTCTGAAAATGAAAAATTTTGGTTTTTCTCAAAAAATATGAGAGATAGCAACATTTCTCTCGAATAGTACTACAGAAAGTTCTAAATATCAAAACATGAAATCAGAACTTTTTGTAGAACTTTTCGAAAGAAACAATGTTGCTTTCGAATTTTTTCCTGTAATATTAATCTTTTAATTATTTTCTGTAGATCCTGCAACAATGAGAAACTCTGTATCAGAATTCAAATAGTTATTTATCTTTCATGAAAGCATTCGTTTAATCGTTTCTTATTTCCCGGGCAGTTAAGATTTTCAATTTTTTTTTTTGCGTCACATTTATTTACTTTAATTTTCGACAAACTTTTTGTTAAGCAATTCAGTTTGACATTTTGTTTCTAAAATTTTTAAAGGTCCACTTCTAACTGCTAGTGTATCCCCCCCCCCTAAAAATCTAAAAGATTGAAAATATTTTGGTTAACTTCAGAAATCGTGAGAAGAAATCATCTAGCCTCGGCGTCCGATCTCTTTAATAGCTTAATTGTTTCTCCTTCCAACAATTCTATTATGCGCAACTCCAAACCATGTAACGAGCCTTCGGAGTCTATTTTACACTTTGTTTAATTAATGCGAAGTCGACTGTTGGTATAGCTTTAAACGCAGTAAAGCTTGAAATGGGAATCGTCATGGATGAAAATCACTGTTTCGATGATATTTCCAATTAATAGTAATAATTTGGTCATTTTTTAAGCAACTGTTATAAACAAATGCACAGCTACACAACTTCTAAATGAATAGACTCAATTTTTTGTGCGGAATCAACTAAAAATTTCTTGCCAGTGGCTCGTTACTATGATGCTTTGAATATTTACAGGTATTTTTAATTATTCAAACCATTTCTATAAACCAATGCGTAGTTACACATCTATTGAATAACTTTGATATAATTTTATTGTACTGAAGCATCTAAAAATGTCTTGACAATGATAGTCAAACCATAGATAGTGAAACTGTGTATTTTTTAATCATAAAAATTGTTTAAATAAATACCGATTGTTATAAATTTGCAATCTATCTTAGCAAAGATGCCAGACATTTTTAGTTGATCCCTATAAAGAATTGAGTATATGCATTCAGAAATTGTGAAACTGCATTTATTTCTAAAAATTGTTCAAAAAGATAACAATAGTTACCAATCTACTAAATATGATAGCAACGAATTATTAGCAAAACATTTATAGTTGAGCCCGTACAAAAGATTGAGTCTATTTATTCAGTGGTTGTGTAACTGAACATTGTTTCGTAGAAATTGTTTAAATAATTAAAAATTTATATATATTTGCAAAGTATCATAGTAAAGAGCCACTGTAAGGATATTTTTCGTTGAATTCGCACAAAAAAATGGAGAATTTATTCAAAAGTTGTGTAACTGTGCATTTTTTAAATAAAAATTGCCTAAACAATTACGAAGTAGCGTTTATTTTCAACTAAACGTTACCAAACTTTAATTTTTCTCACATGGTATACCAAAACTAGGGATTTTAAGGAGCCAATCATTGCGAATCCCGGAAAAATGACTCGTTAATTGATTTGTTTATAACATTATACAAAGGGTTTTGTTGTATTCTACAGACAAAAGTTTCTTGGAATGTTAATGAGCTTTGATTTGAAGTGAAAATGAAGGTTCAAATCGATAAAGTCACATAACTGTAGAGAAACTTTGGAAATGTTGTTTAAAGGACTCCTAGCAACAAATAATAATTCATGGATCGAAGATAAATTTTCAGTCTTTTCTAATTCAGCCCGAACGCTGTGGCTCACAGAGCGCCCTTTAAACACTTAAATGGCGTCATCATAAGGTCACGCCAGTGACTGAGGTCCACAAAAATAGGTAGTTTTCTTTCATTTTATACCAAATTTAGTTTAAAAAAGGAATAAGTCTGTTATACCCAGTTAGTCCCTTAACCCTCAGTTAAAGCGATCGGTATGAAAGTTCATATGTGTCGCTAATGATTTATTTATTTTTTTAAATTCCTTTTACGAAAATTTTAAGGTTGTGAAGAATTGCCCATATGTGAAAGGAAAATAAAAAATTTGGAGGGGAAAGTATTTTATTTTTGGGAAATATTGTGAACCAGTATCTGCAATAATATGAAAGTACCAAATGAACTTAGCCTTATCTTGAATCATTTACTGATTGCAGGTTCCTCCTAACTAGCACAATATCATTGGCTAAAAAACCTTCATTTTTATGTTAAAAAAGAAACACCAGGTTGCATACGCATCGAAAAACTTTTGAAATATTGTTTGAAGTATGCTTAACAACAACTAATAGTTGAAAAGTTTCAAACAAAATTTCAGTCATATCTAATTCAGTCTGAATGCTGGGGCTCACAGAGAACCCGGTTAACACCTTGATGACTTCATCTCAAAGTCACGCCGGTTACTGAGGTAATCCAAAATGGGTATTTTTTCATTTAGTACCCACTTTAGTTTTAAAAAATGGCCTGTTATACGCAGTTAGTCACGTTTTTTATTCTGAGCCAACTTTTTGCTATTCAGACGCTAGCCCAACTCGTGTACAACCGTTTACTTCATACTATGGACTATTAATATTTTTTTTAACGTGTAAATCTGAAGTTATTCATTTCATTTTCAAAACAAGTAAGCAAGCGGAAAGCTAGTTTTATTTTATTTTTTATTTTAGGACAGATCATCAAACACAATTTTTAAATAAAACATCCTCAGCTTATCTTCATCCTTTTTTACTGTTCATAAAAATTATTTCTTCATGATTCGTATAGCATCATTCGAACATTTCTAACGACTGTTAGAATGGCAGGTTGTAAATTCCCAAAAAACAGCAAATGCAACACATTACAATTTTTGATTTCGTTACACCAACAAGAACAAAGGATTCTGAGGGGAATTTCAAAAATGGCATGTGATAATGATGAGTGACACGTGGATGTATGAGAAGGAGTGGAAAGGCATGAAAATAATATTACCGAAAGAATAGGTGTGGGAGATGCAAGTAGCGAGAAATAATCACGTAAAAGGGAGAGGAATGGGTTGCTTGGTGTCAGGGGCAAGAAAGGAAGTGGTGGTATAGGAAGAAAAGGGAGGAGATATGGAAGAAAAGCACATAACAATTCTGAGAAAAATTCTAGTAGGAAAAGTGGGTATATATGTTGTATGCATGTATAGGAGAAGAGAAGAGGGAGGATGGAGAGCGATAAGAAAATGGACAGAGTAAACGGTGGAGGGGTTGGTACTGTAAGGGGGGGGGGCCTGAACGCATGGACCTGTGAACAAGGAGGAGAGGTGTGAGACGGAGGAAAGGTCTTCATTAGAAACTCGAAACATAGGGGAACGGTTAGGAAGGGCAATACCAGGGGGCAGAAGGCAAAATTACGTATATCGGTATAGGGTACACCTTAATACACATACATAAAATATACATTTTCCGGCGTTAGCGATATTGAGATATGGAGGCCCAAAGCGCGGTAGGTGGAAAAAGGAAGGAATGCGGGAAAGAGGAGTGATTGATAGGGTAAGGGAGGAGGTGAGACCTAAAGGAGTTAAAGAAGTGGTTAGGAGAGGTTAGTGGGAAGGTGAATGCAGGGAAATTAATGATAAGATGAAGGACAGTGTAAGAAAATGGAGGAAAGGGGAAATAGTGAAATGGGAACTCTACGGTAGAAAGAGAGATCACGAGAGAACGTTAAGGGAAAAAAGACAGAGGGAGAAAGAAAGGTACATAGAAGAGGTAGATGAAGCGGCAAAAAAAATGAGGGAATGGCATGAGGCAATTTCAAGGCTGAAAATAAACAAGGGAACAGGTGAGGATGGCTTGGAGAATGAAGCACTGAAATATGAAGGAATAGGGGTGGAAGAAGAGATGTGGAGGATTTTCAATAAGGTGTGGAGAGGCGAAGGGTTTGAAGACAGGGCTGGTAGTGCCCTGGACTAAGAAAGGAGAGGGGGAAAGTGTGGAGGAATAAAGAAGTATTACACTCATGTCAGTGGGATATACAATTTACATGGAAGTGCTTTTAGGAAAGGGATGGGGACCACAGATAAAGTCTACTTACTCAATTAATCTTGCCGATAAGAACCTGGGGCAGAATAAAGGGAAAATAGTTGCGCTGTTTGTGGATTTTCAAGCAAAATTTGACTCTGTGAACAGGAGGGTGCTATGGACGGCCATGAAGGAGAGAGGAGTAGACAAAAGTTTGATAGAGAAGATAAAAGAGATATTTGTGGAGACTAAGATAAGGTTGAAGAGAAGAGAAAAGAAAGGAGAGGGATTCTAGACGGGAAGGGGGCTTAGACAAGGGTGTCCGTTGAGCCCTCTCCTATTCAATGTTCTATTGGAAGACTTGGTGGAGAATATGGGGAGGAAAGGAAAGGGGTGGACAATATTTGGAACAGTCAAACTCTGCCGTTGCATGAAAAAAGGCAGTAACTAAAAAATCAGCGAACGAAGAAAATTGAAGAAAAAGTTTGAATCTGGATGTCCTATTCCACTTAATTTAATAGATATTTTAATATCTTTTCGTCTATTAATGGGTAATTTTGGTGCGATCTATCCATTTATGAAGAATCCAGGCGCTACTTACCCAGGCTATTTTGTTACTCTCGATTCTTTGCAGATGTTGCCTCTTCCCATAGAAATCATTTTCGAGACTTGTAGTTGCTGTCTTTCAAATTGATGATGCCATAATTAATTTGAACAAATGATTTAAACAGATAGATAGACCTCTGCAACGATTTCAGTGATATAAAAAACTCGTTTTTCGATGTTTTGAAGTTATAGCTTTTTTCCGTAAAGTAATGGGACTAGAATGGGGTATATGCAAAAAAGGTCATGGGGGTGAGTTGGAGCTACCCAGGTTATATGCGGAGGGAATAAATAGGACGATAGAAAATGGTGACTAAGCAACTAAAAAGATCCTGAAATTTGGAAGAGAAGCTAAAGAGGGATGAGTGATGCAGGGTTGACCAAGCTTGTGCCCGGGAGGTTATGGATAAAGAGAGGAGGGTAACGTGGGATGTTCGAAATGGGAGGAAGAGAGATACGAAATTAGGTTTGAATGAGGTTTGCAAGTGAGGTGTAGAGATTGACAGGGAATAGAGGAAGAGATGACGACAAGGCAAGAAGAGGAAAGATGAAAAAAATCGCAGATTCAGGATACAATAGCTGGTATAGGATTGTTAAGAGGAAAGAGGAGCGAGGTATCTGAAAAAGATTAAGAAGGAGAACAAATGGAAGAGTGGTGAGATTCAGAATGGGAGAGGGTGTAAGAGCATGTAGGTATTAGATTAATGAAGAGGAGATTCTGTGTAGAGTATGTAGGTATGAACAGGAATCATGGTTGCATGTGTCAGGGTGGTGTTTAGGTGACAAAGAGGCAGGGCACAGCATGGAAGGTAGCAAAGTGGATTTCAAATGGAAATGGTCAGGATGAGGAATTATATCTTATATCATCATCATCTTATATCATGAGGATGAGGAATGGATAAAGAAGCTGTAAGATTAGAGAGGGGGGGGGAGAACGGGGATTGAACAGGGTAGGGAAAGGCCAAAAAATGACTCTTAAAGAACGAGAATAAGGAAGTAGTGTTACGGATTAGTGACAATTTTTAGATTGGTAGTGGTAAGAGGAAATGGAGGGCAACATCACAAGCATTTAAGAGTAAGAATAGTAGTCGAGGTGATATGCAACAAATAGTTGCTAAGGTAGTATATAAGGTTTCTTTGTAAACAAACATTTAATGGTTATGTAAAGACTCTGAAATCCGTAAAAGTGAGAAAGTACAAACAAAATAAAGAAGTGCACGGAATTTTTTTGTCTACACTTTTGAATGCATTTATATCATAAAAAATAACACATCTATAATGTACGTGATTAATTTAAATTAATTTTGTAAGAAACTTTGTCCGTTACACCAGCTATATTTTATTTGTAGACACATTTTCTCATTTACATGAAGAAATAAATTTACTAATACTAAAAAGTAGAAAGGAAGGATGAAATTAGATTCTTTCTCCAATATTAAGCATTAATTCTCCCTAATAAAAATCATTTTACACGTTTTTGTTTATGTGGAAGTAAAAAAGGTTATTGTGACACCGGCGACACGCAAACTTGAGGACACAAATTTTACGATCCAATTACAGTTTTTCTAAATATCCTACGTTATTTTTATTTAACTAGATCCTAGAATGATTTTAACACAAAACTCGTGATTATCAATTTTTCATCTCATAAAATATGTATAAAGATCACAGACTTTGAAATGTATAAAAATGTAAAATGGAGACTTTAGTAGAATGACATTTTGCCTATATCAAATTTAGAATTGTTCCACATTCGATTCGTTAATTCGGAAATTGAAAGTTTTTTGAATATTTCAATTCATAAATTGTTTATTTTGAAAGGCTTGAATAAAAACTGTAAATTCCCAGGAAAAATGTGTGAAAACCAGGAAAAGCCCGGGAAGTGGCCGTAAGTTTGTATGAGTCCTGATTAGCCACCCCGGATACATTAAAAATGTGTCTATAAACATACGAATCTAGTAGTTCATATATTCATAATTAATTACTTCTTCACAGGTATTAAAGGATGGGACATACGTAAAAGCCCCGAATTCAAAACTGACTTATGGTACAATGATGTTTGTACGTGTTGTTTTGGTTCGTGATGCCAGTCGGTATTTATCTAAAGCGTGTACAATTGCGATTCGATACAGTGCTGTCCGAAAGCAAGGTCAAATTAAAGCTAAGTAAGTTGGATAATCGAAATAAATTATAGTCAAACGTTTTCCAGAACCGGGGAAAAAATACTATTTGGACATGTTAGATATTATTACTTGCAAGATTTTTGTATGCATCTAACTAAACGATTTATAAGGACAACATTACGATTGTATTCAATTTAGATGAAAGTTAATTTTTTAATTATGAAATCATAAATAGCTCAATAATTTAATGTTTATTTTTTGCCTTGAAATGATGTTTTAGTGGTCCCGAAACACAGATAATTGACTACGTGACTCAGCAATACAAACTTTTCCCCATGTTGGCGGCTTGCTTTGCTTTCTCGATGGCAGCTGATTATATATGGGAAATGTATAACAACGTGAATGCTGAATTGGATCAAGGAGAACTAGTAAGGCTGCCGGAGGTTCGAATTAAAAAAAGCGTTTTGCACATTGCATCTTAAATTTTTTTGTTTAATTCTTTACCCATCTCCTATACAGGGTGTCCCACCACCTATGCACACAAAAATAAACAAAAAAGTCCTCTAACAAAAAGCTGTACGAAGCTTAGTTTGGGCACAAAAAAACTTCAAAGTTGGGCCGAATCAACCAGTGAGGAACCAGCTTTAGCGACCACTTGTACGTGTCCCAAGCGTTAAGATAGTGTGTGTTTTTTGGCGACGCACTTCAGTTACGCATCAGGCCCCCCAAGCCTCCATGCATTTTAGGCCAGGCAACGAAACACCAAAAAAGACGGATCAAGGAAATAATTAGTAACAAGCTGAAAATGGATCTAAACTCTTCCTAATAGGCTATTAGTGAACCTATAAACGTATCATATCGATGGAACAATGGATAAACAATTTATATCGAAAAATGGCGGTGTTTATCAGTTTTTCGAGCTTATGTCGGAAAAGGCTAATTTTAGCAAAATTGAGGTTTTACAAAAACATAATATTTTGCTCGGAAAATATAAAAAACCACTTATTTTTTGTGGTTCACACTTTTACACGTGTCAGCTACAGTTATCCAAAAAATAAGTAAATAATTAATTAAAGTAAACAAAAATAAATTTCAAAAACAATTTATTATTATTATTATTATTGAATAATGCTAGAAAATTCTGGATTTTGCTGAAATTTTTAACTATTTGTCTACTTTTCACTTGAAGTGAGTTGATAATTAATTCAATGTAGCAAAAGTAATTATTTAAAAAAATTATTATTGTTTGTAACTATCTTCTTCATTGATACTAGATAGTTGCGATTTCTTCTGAAATTTTAAACTTTTTACCCAATTTTCACTTAGCAAAGTAATGAATAATGCAATTTAACAAACATAGTCGTTTAAACAATTTATTATTGTTTATAACTATATTCTCTTAGATAAGTGCTGAAAAGTTGCGGTTTTTTTCTGAAGTCTTAAACTTTTTTTGCATTTTTCACTTAGTGAGGTAATAATTAATCTGAAGTCCTCAGACTTATATATTGTGGAAAAATAAAAAGTACAGTCGAATCTGGATTTAGCGCCGGTTTTGGGGCTGACCTTGACGTTAAATCCAGAGACTCGGAACAGTCGGAACTATTTTGTCTCTCTCCTGTTTTATCTCTCTCCTGTTTCTCTGTTTTGTTACGCCTGAGTGCACACCGCACATCCCCCCGAAAATGCGTCTCACGTATCCTCACGGCGCGGCGTAAATTCTCGAAAGGGCACAATCCAGGGTTGCAAAATCTTGGTTTCACTGTATGTGGAGTACGTCAATGTATTTTATAGTAGCCTCGGTCAGCTCGGTATCCTAAAATTTGTGTTTTTGGTTCAGAAAAAAATCTCAATAATGTCGATTTTTGTACAGATATTGCAAATAGTCTTGTCAACAACATATTAAAAATCTAAAGTTCTCAGACTTATATATCAGTGGAAAAATAACAAGTCTGTGGAGTACGTCAATGTATTTCATAGTAGCCTTGATCAGCTCGGCATCCTACAAGTTTTTTTCTTGGTTCAGAAAAAAATGTCAATAATGTCGATTTTTGTACAGATATTGCACATAGTCTTGTTAAGAACATGTTAAAAATCTAAAGTTCTCAGACTTATATGTATATCTGTGGAAAAATAACAAGTCTGTGGAGTACGTCCATGTATTTCATAGTAGCCTCGGTCAGCTCGGCATCCTAAAAGTTTGTTTGTTTTTTGGTTCAGAAAAAATTGTAAGGAAATAGATAGGTCTCACAATGCGTCTTGTAAGATTGTTCAAGAAATGAGAACACTATCTTCTAGTGTTGTACACTGATCAGGCGCGATGTGTGCCTGGCGTGAAGGGACCCCCGCCGCACAGGTCAAGACTGGAGGAAGGACAGTGTAATCTGTAATGTTCACAAAAAAAGAGATAAACATCATTAGTACCCAGGATCACCCTCAGAATTTTCTGTTTTCTAATCATTCAGATATCTTTGTATGAAATGCGTTTATACGATTCGAAATTATGTTCTGAACGTTATAAAAATTTGCAGTCGCATTGTCGAAATATGAAATAATTTGTGTACGAAGTATGAACTTTAAGCATGGAAGTGATGATAAGAAAAAAGACCGTTAAAGTTAGTACGTAAAATACGTAAAATACTAACAATGAATCCTTTTTCCTATTTTCTAAGCAAACTATTGTTTTTATGTGAAAAAGGAAAATAACCTTTTTTATTGAGAAAAAATGCTGCACATTTTTCTACAGAACCTTAATTGTATTAAAATGAGCCGCTTCCGAAATAAACTTGAAAAACACACAATGGCCGCTATTTTTCAATATAAAATGTTTAGCTATTGTTTAATCGATTTAGATTTTTAATATAATCAATTACAGCCTATGGAGAAGAGGTTTTGCTAATATTCAGCCTGTTACCATTTTTTTCCTTTACAAGACCCTTCGTTGCCTGGCCTATTTAACGCGTCAAAGTATTTGATTAAAAAGTACCTCCTCAATCTCTACTGCGGCGCCGCATTCGCCTCAACACAGGCAGAAGCGTCATCAGTGATGACGGTTGTATGTTATATAGTGTCTTGTCATTTGCTGTAATTTTTGGTTACATATTTAAATTATGATTATATCTAGTTTCTATAAAAAAATATTTATAGTTATCGACAGTAACTGTGGAAAGGTAATTCATACTTTTACAAACATTTTATTAAGGTATATATTATAATAGTACGATAATTTTAAACATCGAAAGTATTTATATTTATATGAAGGTATAAAAACTTCCAAAGAAGGAAAAACTGGCTGGCTAAGTGGACAAAATTGGTGAAATAAACAATTACTGTCGATGAGTAAATATTACTTAAAAGATTAAATGTAATCATAATTTAAATTTGTAACCACAAAATACAGAAAATGACAGACACTGACAAACATGAAGCGATCATCACTGATAATGCTTTTGCCTGTATTGAGGCGAATGTGGCGCCAAGGTAAGGATTGAGAAGGTACTTCTTAGTCAAAAACTTTGTCGCGTGAAATGCATAGAGGCTTGGGGGGCCTGGTTCCGCATTAGGTAATTCCCCGTCGTGTTGTCGCTCTTCCATTGTTTATTGCAAAACACAAAGTTCAAACCTCAAAACTGATTAAATTTGTTAATTCTTCTCCATAAAATTTATTACAAAAGATAAAATTATCAAAACAACCTTTCTCTCAGAATTTCTGTTACATAACTTGTAACAACAGTAACGAAAACCTGAACATTCGCGAAACCCTGCAAACTGGCTTTGTTAAAAATTCGTTAATAAGACCGAAGGAACAAAAAACATTTTCTAACAACAAGTCACCATTGTCGAATCCTCTCAGAATTTCTGTTACATAACTTGTAACAAAACTAACAAAAAAACTGAACATTTAAGAAACCTAGCTAGAATTATTTCCGGAAAATTGTTTAACAAGGTTTAAATAACAGAACACATCTTCTAACAACAAAAGTCATCCTTTTCTATTCCTTTACGAATTTTTGTGACATAACTTGTAACAAAACTAACAAAAACCTGAGCATTCGCGAAACAGGAAAATTGTGTTTTTCTTTTGTATATAATCGTCCACTATAATTAAGGTATATTCATCTTACGTAAACAAAGGTACTGAATATGAATGTGTTGTTCAATTTTGATTTTCCGATGATTGTCAGTGTTTTTCGGATATCAATAAACAAAATTGACGCGTGGGGCTAATTCGACACAGAGTACGTCGTCGTGCCTACAGGAGACAGACAGATATACAGACATACATGCAGACAGGCAGAAACCTTTGTAAAAGTCGTTTTTCTGACTCAGGGGGTCTTAAAACCTGAAGATTTGATGAAAACCGACGAAGTTCAATTTTACATAAAACTAATACCTTCTCATTATAGGACAAGAATGTAAAAAAATTTGTTTGACAACGTATTAGGTATTGTTGGATCGAGAATTTAGTTGGCTACAATAATGAAAATTTAAAAAATGTGTACTTTTATTTCTTCAAACATTATAGTCAAGTGTCGACCTTAGCCCCAGGGAGGTTTCGGCTTAGCCCCACCGTTTTTCGCTCAACTGATTTTCCATCACTTCACTTTTTTCTAAAAATTGATAAACAAAGCATCGTAGTTCAAAATAATCAGTAACATTTTGCAGCCAACTACATTCTCGAACCAATCATACCTAATAAGTTTCAAATAAAAAAATTTTTAATTAAAAATCGACTTAAAAAAAGTGTTGGCTAAGCCCCACTCTCCCCTACTTTATTAGTTAATGAAACAACCGAAAATAATCCATCTCTTTCGTAGAAAAGAGTGTCTTTATTCTAAGATAATGTATTTTGTTATTTAAATCTTGGTAAAGAATGTTCCAGAAAAAAATGCCATGTAATAGAATCTTATGTGCATGAAAAAAATAACTTTTTTATGGTAAAGGTGTTATCTTATGTTAGGCTTCCTACCAAATTTCAAACAAAACAATTTTGCTGGATTTCGCGAATGTTCACGTTTTTGTTACTTTTTTTACAAGGTATGTAACAGGAATTCTGAAAGGAATCGAAAAGGGTGACTTTTGTTGTTAGAAAATGTGTTTTGTTACTCCAATCTTGGTAACGAATTTTTAACAAAGCAAGCTTGCTGGGTGCTGCACATGTTCAGGTTTTTGTTACAAGTTATTTAACAGAATTTCTGAGAGAAAGGTTTTTTTTGTTAATTTGATCTTTTAATAAATGTTAGGGAAAAGAGTTGAAAATTTGTAAACGTTTTGGATGTTCGAACGTTGCGTTTTACAATGAACAATGGAAGAGCGACAACTCGACGGGGAATTATCTAATGCGGGAACTGAATTGCGTCGCCAAAAAACACACACTATCTTAAAGCTTGGGACACGTACAAGTGGTCGCTAAAGCTAGTTCTTTATTGGTTGATTAGGTCCAACTTTAAAGCTTTTTTGTGCCCAAAATAAGCGTTGTAAAACTTTTAGCTAGAGGACTTTTTTGTTTATTTTTGTGTACACTATTACATACTTCCGGCTGTTTCATAGGTGGTGGGACACCCTATATATGCAGCTTGTTGTTGTTACACCTTCATTTAAGATTCTCTTTTCTAATCTTTTTTATCTGTGACTAAAAACTCACAGATATAAAAATGCTATTATTTTATTTTAGGTAAGCGCAATAGTTTGTATATTGTTATGCAATTATCGCAAGTGTACTGTATAAGTGTAAATGTATGTTATATTGTACGGAAAATCAATTCATAATAATGTTTTACTTGATAATTCGTGTAACAATGAATTATGAATGTTTGGTATTATCATTAATATTCCACTAAAATTATATTATGAACCAAGGGTGAGAAGTGGAACTTTTCAAGCGCGCGAGCCGGAGACGAGTACTGAAAAAATACACTACTATATTCGTAAAAAGTCCCCTGCGCCTTGGTGCATACGATATTTTTTATAACGAATACATGATTTCAGACACGATTAAAAAGTCCCCTCCGCCTTGGTGCATACGATATTCTTTATAACAAATACATGATTTCAGACACGATTAGAAGACAAGTACGGTTTTTGCTTATATTGAATTTTCAATGAAGGAATTTTTGACATTTTTAGACACTAGAAATTACCATAAATTTGCTAAATTTTTTAAATTTATGTTTATTTTGTAAATTACCGCAAATTTCCGAAAATTTTTGGATTAAGATTCGCAGTAGCGAATTGCCGCCAAGTAATAAAAAAAGTAGAAAGATATCTTTAATATCCATACGAGAAAAGAAAAATCTCCCATGAAGGTACAAATGCGAAAAAGAAAAAAGTCGCTACGGGGAATTATCATCTGTAATATAGAACCAACCAAAATACAAAACTTTTGTAAGTTTGAAAGATATTAGTCGAAAATTGCAGAAATGCGCTATATTCGAATTAAAGAAATAACTTTTAACAAAATTCGTCTGCAGGCTATAATTTTATTCGAATTAATATTAAACTTTGACAATCAAATCTCATTTTACGATTTTATGTATCAATCAGGACGAAGTAAATTCGTAATTGCATCCGTTGAGAAAAGAAAAGGTAAAAACGTGATTTTTGAAATGCAGACCAAGGTACAGCTTGCACGCTTTTACCAAATGAACTCTCACTTTTTTTAGAAAGATAATCATGTTCGAAAATTAGTTATTCATTTTTTTAACGATTTCTAACATGCATACGCACCTACAGCCCATCATCAACTAAATTATATTGATGCTGTACCAAAGTTTTAGAGTAAATTATTCAGAAATAACTGGTTTATAAATTTGTAGGATATTTATTAAAATTTTGATATATCGAAAATGAAAAAACAAACGTTTAAGGCAGGATTCTACTTCGAACGTGCGAAAAAATGCTATTTTTGTAATTTTGTGTTAAAACATTATAAAGATATTGATATAGGGTTTGTTATGCTTAATAAATATATATTCAAAACACATTTAGAAATTTTTGTTTCAATTTATTTTATGCGGTCCATATACATTTAAATGGCACTTGAACGCGTTTTGCTCGAAACCACGTTTTTTACCGCTTGTTAAAAAAATCTCAGAAACTACCGAATCGATTAGTTTGAAATTTGTACCACATATTCAATACATATACATCAACCGGTGGTAGCATATTTATATGAAAATTTTTATTTTTACTATTATTTTTTTGCAAAAATGAAGCAAAAAAATGAGATTTTTTTTTGAATTGCCGCCATTTTTTTGCATGCAAATGAAAAAATCTGCTACCACTGGTTGATGTATATGTATAGAATATGTGGTAAAAATTTCAGACCAATCGATTCGGTAGTTTCGGAGAATTTTTTAACAAGCGGTAAAAAACGTGGTTTCGAGAAAAACGCGTTTAAGTGCCATTTAAATGTATATAGAGCGCATAAAATAAAGTAAAACAATTTTTTAAATATATTTTAAGAGTATATTTATCAAGCATAAAAAAACCTACATCAATATCTTTCTTAATGTTTAAAAAAAAAATTACAAAAATAGCATTTTTTTCGCATTTTTTTCGCGCGTTCGAAGTAGAATCCTGCCTTAAGAAAAAGTTGACTACAAGCTAAAATTGTATTCGATTTTTCATAAACCCTTTATAATTACATCTTATTTTACTTTACTTTTACTTTATAATCGGATATCGTCATAAAGCAAAAATATTTTTGATCAGTTTCTTGGATTCTTGTTTTTTTTTTATTTATATTTGATCTACGTTCACTAAATTTCGTCAAATCTATCCGCCTTTTCCAGACATCCTTGACCTCACCGAAAATATTTCATCTATGCTCACCGAATTTTGGTGAAATTAGACACGACCATAAATAAATCTTCCGGAGAGAATTACTTCTATAAAATATTGAGTACCGGAGACATAGTCATCTTTCTAAGTGATCCCTATAATGCCTATGAAAATTGATGATCGGTTTTTGTAAACAATCTACGAGACCCGTGTTCATAGACAAAAAATGAAAATCCACAAAAAACACTACGCGTGAAAAAATTCCGCCAAGTATATGAATATTAATATTTTATATATTTTTGTTCAAGTTAATCAAAGTTGTGAAATAAAAAAATAAACATAACATCAGTAATAATAAATCAATATATTGCAGGCCGTCGGTCACATTTAGGATACTATAAATTTCTGTAAATTTTGAAAATTTAAAGTAGCTACAAATTGTCAAACTTTTCAGTAATTTATAAATTTACCACAAATTTCCAAAATTTTTGGATACTTCAAATTTTTTTAACTTATGGAAATTTAAGAATTTCACCAATATTTAAAGTATGCAAATATTTCCAAAATTTCATGTAAATTTCCGTTTATTCATCGGTAATTTATGGTAACTTAACAATTCGAGTTGGTGTGATCTGTCAACGCGATTAACTGATAGCTTCAAAATCACTTTTTGTCAGCCTAAAATGTCAGCTTATATGTGTATAATTTTCGTTATTCACCTCTGACGTCGCGCTCTTGCTCTCTCTCTCTCTCTCTCTCTGACGTCACCATGCGCAGGAAGCGCTACAGCGCCTTGCTTTACAGGCATTGAAAAGGGCTAAAATCATACATGTGTAATAAAAAAACATTAATATTATGAGAAGTTGTAGGCTCCGAAAACTACGATCATGGTTCTTTAAAGCAACCAATCCCGGCGCATTTGGAACGTTTACGTCATCCACTTCTGCTCCTTCTGTTCTAGAAGGTAAGCCAGAACGGGAAATTTACGCGAGATAGCATCGTGCAACACTGTTCCTTGGAGTCAGGTCTCTAGCCGCGGATGACCTTACGCGGCAGATTCTGAAATTTTCGGAAATCGTTGAACTCTTCTTCAAATATTTGATGTCTTTCTAAATTTTTTGACTCTTTACGAAATCCTTGAAATCTTTGTAAATTCTTTGAAATCATTCTAAAATCTTGTTTAAATATTCCTGAAATCTTTTGAAATTTTTGAGCTTTGCAAAATCATTTTGAAATATTCGGAAATTTTATGAAATCTTTTTAAATTTTTCGTATTTTTATGAAATCTTTGTGAATTCTTCTGAAATATTTGAAATCATCCAGACATTATTTTGAAATGTTATGAAATTTTTTGAAATCTTCTGAAATCTTTTGAAATAATATTACTCTTTGCGAAATCTTAAAAATAATTCTGATATCTTCAGAAATCTTGTTGAAATCCTCCTCAAATCTTTCTGAAATCTTTTGAAATATTCTGACTCTTTTCGAGATCTTTGAAATCTTTAAAATGATTCTGAAATTTTCTGAAATCATTGAACTCTTCTTGAAATCTTCTTGAAATTTTTTAAAATTTATTGGCTCTTTATGAAATCTTTGTAAAATCTTCTGAAATTGTCTGAAATTATTCAGAAATCTTTTAGAAATCTTGTTGAAATCTTCCTGAAATCATTTTTAAATTTTTGTTAAATTGTTTGAAATCTTTCAAATCATTCTGAAATTTTCTGAGGTCTTTGAACTCTTCTTGAAATCTTTGAACTTTTTCTAAATTGTTTGGCTCTTCACGAAATTTTTGTATAATCTTCTGAAATTTTCTGCAATCTTTCAACTTTTCTTGAAATCTTTTTAAATTTTTAGTTCTTTTGAAGTAATATTATTCTTTGCGAAATCTTAAAAATAATTTTGAAATCTTCTGAAATTTTCTGAAATCTTTGTGAAATCTTTTTAAATTATTTGGTTTTTTATGAAATATCTGAAATATTTGTGAAATCTTCTGAAATGTTCAAAATCATTCAGAAATCTTGTTGAAATCCTCCTCAAATCTTTCTCAAATCTTTTGAAATATTCTGACTCTGTGAAATCTTTGAAATCTTTAAAATCATTCTGAAATTTTCTGAAATCATTGAACTCTTCTTGAAATCTCCTTGAAATCTTTTAAAATTTATTGACTTTTTATGAAGTCTTTGTGAAATCTTCTGAAGTTGTCTGAAATTATTCAGAAATCTTTTAGAAATCTTGTTGAAATCTTCCTGAAATCTTTTTGAAATCTTTTTTAATTTGTTGGTTCTTTATGAAATCTTTGAAAATCATTCAAAAACCTTTTTAAATCTTCCTGTAATCATTCTGAAATGTTCTGAAATCTTTCCTCAATCATTTAACTCTTTGTGAAATCTTTTTTAATTTGTGGGCTCTTTATAAAATCTTTGAAATCTTTGTGAAAGCTTCTGAAATTTTTGAAAAATTTGCGAAATTTTCTGAAATCGTTGAAATCATTTAGAAATCTTGTTGAAATCTTCCTGAAATCTTTTGAAACTTTTGAACTCTGCGAAATCTTTAAAATAATTTTGAAATGTTCTGAAATCTTCCTGAATTCTTTTTAAATTTTTTGGCTTTTCATGACATCTTGGACATCTTTGTCAAATCTTCTGAAATGTTTGTGAAATTTTCTGAAATCGTTGAAATCATTCGAAAAATCTTTCTGCAATATTTCAATTTTTGAAATCTACGAAATCTCTAAAATCAATCTGAAATTTTCTGAAATATTTGTAATCTTTGTGAAATATTTTGTAATCCGAAATCCATGGTTTGAAATCTATTTTCACAATAAAATACAATAAAGTAAAAATTGTGGTTTCTAGTGGTATTATTTTGATAATTTTCTACAATGATAGTTCCGGCTCAGAGTGTCAGAATGAGTTGCTATTTTTCAAATTCTTGAAAGTGGATTTTCTCAAAAGTGCCACTAAAAAATGGTATTTTGTTTAAAAAAATGTATGGTAATATGTACAATATATCTCGTAAGTTACGTTCTAGGTAAACCAGTGCTTCACATTAAAAAAAATTATTTTGGAAATTTCCTATTTTTACTTTCTCCTCAGAAACAACTAAATGGACAGAAAACTGTTCAAAAGATTTTCAGGAAAACCCTAACTTTTTTATTTTTTCCAATATTTTACCAATTTTTCTGCTAATATAAAAAGGCATTCTATCAGTTTTTTATTATAATATTTTATATAGTTTTGTATAATATTTATTTTTTCTTGTAAACGATGCGAAATATCACAAAAGAGCCAGAGGTATTTTTTGTAGAACTTTTCTAGATGTGTAAACTTTTATCTAAACTTTTTTTTGTACCTTTTATTGATTTCAAAAAAATCAGTGTTGCTACAGGTCAGGTAATTCCGAATAACCTGATAGAGGCAGGATATTTTCGATAAACTAAAGTTGGATTTAATTTTATTATTTTGTTTAAAATTCAGCGATTTTCTTGAAAAGTCATTCGTTTGGGTTTAAAATTCATCTATTTTGGTAGTTGTATCATTTTTGTTGAAATCACAACTATTTGGTCGAAAATTAAGCTGTTTTGGTTGAGGATTCAACTGTTTTGTTGATAATTCATTTTTTTTTTTTTGAAAATTCAACTATTTCGTTGAAAGTGGACCGACTTTGTTAAAAATTCATTTTTTTTTTGTTAAGGATTCACCATTTTAATTGAAAAACCTTTTTGGTTCAAAATTGAACTATTTTGCTTAAAATTATTATTTTTAGGTTGAAAATTAATTTTTTAAACTGGGAATTTAACTATTTCCTTTTAAATCGAAAATTTATCTGTTTTTTGTGAAAATTCAATTATTATATCGAAAATTCGTCTTTTTGGTAGCAAATTATTCTTTTAGATTGAAAATTCAACTATTTGATTAAAAATTCATTTAATTCATAATCTTCTTGGTTAAAAATTCATCTGTTTGGCAGAAAATTTAACTATTTTGTTGAAAATTTATTTTATTTGACTGAAAATTTATTTTTTTTACTGAAAATTTTACTGGTCTTTTTTTGGTTAAAAATTAATTTTTGGGGTCAAAATGTATCTATTTTAGTTAAAAACGCATATTTTTTAGCTGAAACTTTAATTTTTTAACTGAAAATGTAACTATTCCATGTTTGCTTGCAAATTTACTTTTTTAAAGTGAAATATTAATTTATTTTGTTGAAAAATCGTGTTTTCTGAATTGAAAATTAAATTATTCTGGCAGAAGATTGATAATTTCAGTTTGTAAACTCACTTGTTTCGCAAAAAATTCGTCTTTTTGGCTTGCATATTCAACATTTTGGATTAGATTTTTTTGTTTATTGACTAAAAATCTTTCTTAGTTGAAAATTCCTCTTTTTGGTTTGAAAATTAGACTGTTTTGGTTGAGAATTCAACTAATTTGTTAGTAATTCGTATTTTCAGGTTTAATTCAACTATTTTTGATTGTACATTAAAATATTTTTTGGTGAAAATATCAACTATAACACCTTTCGTTGAGAATCACTATTTTTCGTCACTTTGGTTGAAAATTTAACTATTTTGTTGAAAATTCCTTTTTTTCTTGGTTGAAAATTAATTTTTTTAACTGAAAATTCAATTCTTCTATTTTTTATTCAAAATCGAACTTTTTGTTTTGAAAACGCAACTATATGTTTGATAATTAATGTTTTTTATGTATGTCTTAAGTAATTTGTATGTTAACCCTGTGACTGTTGTCACTAAATGAGCTTAAAAGAAAAATTTACAAACAGACCTTTTTTCATTAACATTATTGGGCTCGTAGGTGTAAGGTTGTTTTTATACCTAAATTAAAAATGTAGAATGTTCAGGGAAAATGAAAAATTGGTGAAGGAAAAGTCAGGGAATTTGGAAATTGTGACTTTGTAGTAACCCTGAAAATGCAAAAATTCGATTTTTCCTAAATAATTTTTTCTATGTGAAGCAGTGATTTGCCAAGAATGAAACTCACGAGATATGTAGTACATATTACCAAATATTAAAAAAAAAGAAAAAGAAAACATTCAAGGTAGGGTTCGGAAAATAATGCATTTTGAAAAAATGCTGTCAATTTTTGTGAATTCACAGGAAACCTTAGAATAGTTTTAACAAATCCAAAAAAAAATTGAATCAACTGTGAAATTTGTTTTCCTTTATTTTCAACATAGAATGATATATTTTAATACCAAATGATTCTTGAAATTTTCGTGAAATCTTGAAAATCTTTTGAAATTTTTGTTAAATATTGTTTTCTGGAAGGCCTCGTGATTAATTATACTTATTTCTAAGGTATTCAGCCGAGAATATAGTCACAAGGATTTCTGTCTGGCCCATTTATTCACAGATTTGAAATTCGAAGGAGGAATTTTGGGCTTGGCTTATGTTGGTTCACCTCGCAGAAATTCTGTGGGTGGCATTTGCACTCCCGGTTAGTATTAAAAAATGAATATTGCACCGTTCAACAATATAATTATATTTTTAATTATAAAAAAGTTATAAAATTACTTTTGTTGCAGAATATTTTAAAAATGGCTATACTTTGTACTTAAATTCTGGTTTGAGCTCTAGTAGAAATCATTATGGACAACGTGTGATAACTCGAGAAGCAGATTTAGTCACAGCTCACGAATTCGGACATAATTGGGGTTCTGAGCACGATCCTGATATTACGGTATTTTCTTTTATTAATGATAATATTTCGTGAGATAAAATATTTTCAAACGTCTCCGTATATTTTCAAAATATCTGGAGTCTAAATATTAAACTAAATTTATTTTTTCTTCTCATATTAGGAATGCAGTCCAAGTGCTAGTCAAGGAGGTTCTTACTTAATGTACACTTACAGTGTCAGTGGTTACGACGTAAATAATAAGGTAATTTTACCATTATTGCTCAATTTTAACTACGAAATCATTATCTTTATATATTTAAATTTGATATTTGAGTCTATCCCTGCAGACATGAATTAATTCTCTTTTCACAGGCTTCAAACTGTTTCCTCTGTCCTCCTGCTATCCTCTTTTTTTAAAGAATTTATTTTGTTTCTCCTGTTTTTAAGAAACGCCCCCTTTTCTCATTTTTCGCTTAAACGCGAACTGGCTTAATACAATCTATTACCCAATAAAAAAAATCCAACTATTTTCGGCTGAAACTTAATTCTTTTCGGTTGGAAAGTCTACTATTATTTTGTTGGTTCCAAATTTATATCTTGGCTACAAATTCTATTATTTCGTTGGAAATTTAATTATTTTGTTGAAAATTCAACTATCTTACTAAAAAGTCATCTTTTCTAGTCGAAAATTCAACGGTTTTGTTGTACATTCGTATTTTTGGGTAGAAAATTCGTCCCTTTGGATTAGAAATGCAACTATTTGGTTGTAAATGTTTTTGGTTTAAGTTTAATAATTGTTTGAAAATTCGATCATTTAGTTGAATTGTGTTTTTTTAATTCATCTTGCTTGGTTAGGAGTGAACTTTTTTGTTGAAAATGCAACTATTTTTGTTAGAAATTAATTTTTTTTGTCTAAAATTCAACGTTTTTGTTGGACATTCGTCATTTTGAATAGAACATTCGTCAAAGTTTACCTTTTTTGGTAGAAAAGTCAGTTTTTTTGTTATTATTGAAAATTCATCTTTATTGGTTTTAAATTAATGTCGTTGAAAATTCATCTTTGTATGTTGAAATTCAACTATTTGGTTAAAGATTCTTCTATTTGGTTGAAAATTCATATTTTCCAATTTAAAAGTCAATTTTTTCTATAAAAACTCGCCTTTTTCGCTTGAAAACTCAACTGTTTTGTTGAAAATTCATGTCTTATGATAGTAAATTCATCTTTTTTTTGGCGAGCATTCAACTACTTTTTTGATAATCAATCTATTTGATTGAGGATTCAATTAGATTGTTTAAAATTCGTATTTTTGGTTGAATCTAACTGTTTTTTGTTCAAAATTAAAATATTTTTCGGTTGGAATGTCAACTATTAGGTTTATTCTTGACAATTCAACTACCTGGTTAAATTTTGAGCTACTTTGTTTAAAAATAATTTTCTTTGGTTGAAGATTCATCTCTTTGGTTAAAAGTTTAACTATTTTGTTGAAAATTGACTTTTTTTATTGAAAATTAATTTTTCTAACTGAAAGTGTAACTACTCCATTTTTGTTCGAATATTGACTTTTTTTTAGTAAAAAATTCATCTCATTTTGGTTGAAAAATTGGCTATTCGATTAAAAGTTATCTTTTTAACTGCAAATTTAACTATTTCGTTTATGGTTGAAAATTAATCTTTTTTAGTTGAAAATTCATGCATTATGTTGAAAGTACGACTTTTTTGTTAGAAAATTAATATTCTTGGTTGACAATTTATCTTTTCGGTTGAAAATTCAAAAGATTAATCATTTTAATTGCCAATTAGTCTTTTTGCTTCCAAATTCCACTATTTCGTTGAAAATTCCTTTTTTCTGTTTTAATTTTCAACAACTATTGAACTATTCGGTTGAGAATTCAACTATCTTAGTAAAAAGTCATCTCTTTTTTGAAAATTCAACGGTTTTGTTGAACATTCGTCTTTTTGGGAAGAAAATTCGTCCCTTTGGATTAGAAATACAACTATTTGGTTGTAAATGTTTTTGGTTGAAGCTTAATAATTGTTTTTTGAAAAAAGTCGATCACTTAGTTGAATTTTTTTAATCCATCTTTCTCGGTGAGAAGTGAACTTTTTGGTTGAAAATTCAACTATTTTAGTTAGAAATTAATTTTTTTTTGTCAAATATTCAACGTTTTTGTTGTACATTCGTCATTTTGAATAGAAAATTCGTCAAAATTCATGTTTTTTAGTAGAAAAGTCAGTTTTTTTGTTATTGTTGAAAATTTATCTTTATTGGTTTTAAATTAATCTCGTTGTTGAAAATCCAACTGTCTTAAAAAAAAAGTTCGTTTTTTGGTATGAAAATTTAACTATTTGACTAAAATTGCAATCGTTTTTGTTTGAAGTTTAATCTTTTTTTTTTATTCGACCATTTAGTTAAAAATTCATCTTTGTATGTTGAAATTCATCTATTTGGTTGAAAATTCTACTATTTGTTTGAAAATTAATCTTTTCCGATTTAAAAGCCAATTTTTTCTATGAAAAACTCGCCTTTTTCAATTCAAAATTTAAAAACAAATTAAAAATCAATCTGTTTGTTTGAGGATTGAATTATTTTGTTTAAAATTCGTATTTTTGGTTGAATTTAAAAGTTTTTGATTTAAAATTAAAATCGTTTTTGGTTGAAATATCAACTATTACGTTTCTTCTTGAAAATTCAACTACTTGGTTGAATTTCGAACTACTTGGTTTAAAAATAATTTTCTTTGGTTGAAGATTCATCTCTTTGGTTAAAAGTTTAACTATTTTCTTGAAAATTGGCTTTCTTTATTAAAAATAATTTTTAAAACTGAAAGTCTAATTACTCAATTTTTATTCGAATATTGATCTTTTTTTAGTAAAAAATTCATTTCATTTTGGTTAAAAAATTAACTATTTGGTTGCAAATTCTTCTTTTGGTTGAAAATTATCTTTTTAACTAAAAAATTAACTATTTTTTGGTTGAGGATTTAACCATTTTGTTGGAAATTCTTGTTTTTTATCGAATTTAACTGTTCTTGATTTTAAATTAAAATCGTTGTTGGTTGAAATATCAATTACATATTACATTTTTCGTTGAAAATTCAACTAATTGGTTGTATTTTGAACTACTCTGTTAAAAAATAATGGTTTGGTTGAAGATTCATCACTTTGGTTGCAAATTTAATTATTTTTTTGAAAATTCGTATTTTTTTTAATTAATCTTTTTCGGTTAAAAAGTTTACTGTTTTCTGAGAAATTCGACTTTTTAAATTTAAAACTCAACTCTTTGATTAAAAATTCAACTACTTTGTTGAAAATCAATCTTGCTTGGTTGAGGATTTAACTATTTTGTTAAAAATTCTTATTTTTTTTATCGAATTTAACTGTTTTTGATTTAAAATTAAAATCCTTTTTGGTTGAAATATAAACTACATATTACATTTTTCGTTGAAAATTCAACTAATTGGTTGCATTTTGAACTACTCGGTTAAAAAATAATGGTTTGGTTGAAGATTCATCACTGGTTGAAAATTTAATTATTTTTTTGAAAGTTCGTTTTTTTTTAAATAAATCTTTTTCGGTTAAAAAGTTAAATTTTTTCTAAGAAATTCGACTTTTTAAATTTAAAACTCAACTCTTTGATTAAAAATTCAACTACTTTGTTGAAAATCAATCTTTTTTGGTTGAGGATTTAACTATTTTGTTGAAAATTATTATTTTTTATTGAATTTAACTGTTCTTGATTTAAAATTGAAATCACTTTTGGTTGAAATATCAACTACTTTGTTAAGAAATAATTTTATGGTTGAAGATTCATCACTTTGGTTAAAAATTTAATTATTTTGTTGAAAATTCGTGTTTTTTTGTTAAAAATTCTTTTTTTCAACTGAAAATTTTACTACTATATTCTTGGTTGAATATTGATATTTTTCAGTAAAAAATTCATTTCTTTGGTTAAAAAATTAATTAATTGGATGAACATTCGTCTTTTCTTTGTTGAAAACTAATTATTTTTAACTGATATTTTTTAATTAGAAATTCATGTATTTCATTGTAAATTTGTCTTTTTGGTTGAAAATTAATCTTTTTGGTTGACAATTTATGTTTTTGCATAAAAATTCATCTATTCCAGTTGAAGATTAATTTATTATTTTAATTGCAAATTAGTCTTTTTGGTTTAAAATTCTACTATTTTGTTGAAAATTCGCCTCTTTTGTTTGAATGTTTAACTATTTAGCTGTAAATTCAACGTTCTAGTTGAAAATATATAGGTATATGTTTTTGTGTAATTCAACTCTTCGGTTAAAAATTTATCTCGCTTGGTTAAAAGTTAACTTTCTTTGTGGTAAATTCATATTTTTTGGTTAAAAAGTCAACTGTTTTCAAAAAAAAATTCTGATTAAAAGCTTAACTCTTTGGTTAAAAATTCAACTACTTTGTTGAAAATCAATCTGTTTTTATTGAGGATTTAACCATTTTGTTGGAAATTCTTATTTTTTATCGAATTTAACTGTTCTTGATTTTAAATTAAAATCGTTTTTGGTTGAAATATCAACTACATATTACATTTTTCGTTGAAAATTCCACTACTTGGTTGAATTTTGAACTACTTTGTTAAAAAATAATTTTTTGGTTGAAGATTCATCACTTTGGTTAAAAATTCAATTATTTTGTTGAAAACTTGTGTTTTTTTGTTGAAAATTAATTTTTTTTTGTTAAAAAGTTAACTGTTTTCTAAAAAATTCGACTTTTTAAATTTAAAACTCAACTCTTTGATTAAAAATTCAACTACTTTATTGAAAATCAATCTTTTTTGGTTGGGGATTTAACTATTTTGTTGAAAATTTTTATTTTTTATCGAATTTAAATGTTCTTGATAAAAAGTTGAAATCGTTTTTGGTTGAAATATCAACTTATATATTTTTCGTCGTAGATGTAACTATTTGGTTGAATTTTGAACTATTTTTCACATTTTTTTTGGTTCAAGATTCATCACTTTGGTTGAAAATTCGTAACTTTTTGTTTTTCTTTTTTAGTTAAAAATGCATCTCCTTTGGTTAAAAAAGTAACTAATTGGTTGAAAATTCGTCTTTTGGTTAAAGATTGATATTTTTCAGTTGAAAATTGATATATTTTGTTATAAATTCGTCTTTTAGTAGAAAGTTAATCTTTTTGGTTGAAAATTGAACTACTTTAATGAAAATTAATTTGTATGTTGAAGATTAATTATTTTCAGTTTAAAATCCATCTCTTTGGTTGGACAATGAACTATTTTGTTGAAAATTCATTTCATATTTAATTCCATATTGTACCTGTAATAATTGTATTCAAAATAATTCACTCCGTGTGAGTTTTAGAGCATTTTTGGCTGTGAAGTCTGTTTTCATTTAGAAATATCTTTGCTTTCAGCGTTTTTCGCCATGCAGTCTGAGATCAATCAGAAAAGTATTACAAGCAAAATCCGGTCGTTGTTTCTCCGAACCCGAAGAATCCTTCTGTGGAAATTTGAGAGTCGAAGGTGACGAGGAATGTGACGCCGGACTTTTGGGAACCGAAGACAATGACGCTTGTTGCGACAAAAATTGTAAATTGCGACGCAATCAGGGAGCAGTTTGCAGTGATAAAAATTCTCCCTGTTGTCAGAACTGTGTCTACATGCAGCAGGGCACAAAATGCAGAGAAGCACAATATGCTACCTGTGAACAGGAATCTCGTTGCACAGGAGCAACGAGTGAATGTCCAAGATCTCCGGCGATGAAAGATGGCACCGGATGTCTGGAACGAGGCCAGTGTCGACTTGGAAAATGCATACCCTATTGTGAAACTCAGGGCCTGCAGAGTTGCATGTGCGATACAAGTAAGAAAACTTGAGGGCTTCTGAAATCCAGGGTGGCCATTGGACCGGGAAACCGTGAAAAGAGGGAATTTTTTTTCTCGATCAAAACGGCCACCCTGGAAACTTTAAAAATAAAAAAGAAAGACTTTGCGACTTGAGATTTGATACTTGGGTTCCTTTTTTCAGTTTCTGAAGCTTGCAAAAGGTGCTGTAGAATGAGCTTGAACGAAACCTGCTTCCCGATTGATCCACAGGATATTTTACCTGATGGAACTCCTTGTATTCAAGGATTTTGTAATAAGGTAAGATATATTGCGAAAATAAATCGTAAGGAATTTACTGCGCATCCGTGCGTACAGCAGAACTCTTCTGCGCAACCATGTGCGCGGAATGCTTCTGCGCAGCTATATGTGCAGAACGCTACTGCGTTCATATAACTCAAAAATTAGTTTCAGATAGATATTTTCTTAAGAATCTTAGTCCTTATGACCGTCGTATAAAGATTTTTTTGGTTTAAAGTTGTACATTAGAACATGAACTTACAAAAAAAATAATAATAAAACCAAAGATTGAATTATATTTCAAAAATTGAAATATGCAACATTTTGTTATAGATTTTACAGCAAATCTTGTATGATTTGAAAACGTATATTCATCTCTTTGGTTGAAGCTTAATTATTTTAGTTAAAATTTAATTTCTTTACTTAAAGCTTTAATTATTTGGTTGAAAAATCGTTTTTGTGTATTTAGAAAATGAATTTCTTTAACTGAAAATTCAACTATTCCATGTTTGGTTTAACATTGATCTTCTTTACTTGAAGATTTAGCTATTTGGTTGAAAATTTTTGTATTTTGTTTAAACTTTGTCTTGTGGTACAATATTAATCTCTTTGGTGACTAATTCACCGTTTTGGTTGAAAATTTACCTATTAGGTTAATAATTCCTTTAGAAATTCTAAATTTGGTTGAAAAATCATGCATTTTCTTAAAATTCATCTTTCCTGTTGAAAAATCGTCTCTTTGATTAAAAATTATATTTTTAAATTGAAACTTAATTTTTTTAACTGAAAATATAATTATCCCCGTTTTTATTAATAATTTATCTTTTTCAAGAAATTTAATCTTCTTGGTTTGAAATTCATCTGTTCGGTTGAAAATTTAACTATTTTATTGAAAATTCATTTATTTTGTTGAAAATTGGTCTTTGTGGTAAAAAAATTGAACTATTATATTAACAATTCATTTTTCTTTGGTTTAGGATTCATTATTTTAGTTAAAAGTTAACTTTTTGCTTAAAAATTTAACTATTTTGATGAAAATTAATTTTTCTGTGTTGAAAATGACTTTCTTTCAACTGAAAAATTAACTATTCCATATTTGGCTTAACATTTATCTTCTTCACTTAAAAATTCACTTTTTTGGTTGAAAATTAATTTCTTTGGTTGAAAATTTTTAATTTGGTTACAAATTCATGTATGTTGTTCAAAATTACGAAGTCTCTCGTCGTTTCGAATTTCGGGATGAATTTATTAAAAGTTTGTCTTTCTCTGAGTTGAAAATTTAACTATTGGGTTAAAAATTAATTTTATTGTTGTTGAAGATTCATTATTTTTGTTACAAATTAACTTCCTTGCTTAAAAATTTAAGTATTAGGTTGAAAATTCCTTTAAAAATTCAAAATTTGGTTGATAATTGATGTATTTTGATAAAAATTAATATTTTTTGGTCGGAAATTAATCTTTTTGGTTAAAAGTTCATTTCTTTGATTGAAAATTGTATTTGTTAATAAAACTTAATTTATTTGACTGAAAATTCAACTATTATAAATAACTTTTGTAGAAAATTATTCTTTTTGATAAACATTTAATCTGTTTGGTTGGAAATTCAGCTATTTTATTGACAATGTATCTATTTTATTGCAAATTTATCTTTTTTTGGTAGAAAATTCATCTTTTGGGTTGAAAATGCAACTATTGGATTGAAATTTAACTTTTTTGGTTGAAGATTCATTATTTTTATCATAAATTCCTTTCTTCGCTTAAAAGTTAACCATTTGGTTGAAAATTCAATTCTTTGACTGAAAAAAATAGCTAGTTCATTTTTGTTAGAAACTTGATCTTTTTAGTTTAAAATCCCCCTCTATTTTTTGTTGCTTGAAAATTAGTCAGTTTTGGTTAAGGATACAAATAATTAATTTTTTTATGTGGGTCGTAAGACATAAAAAATTTACAATTTAAAATTCCGAATCATCGTCGGTCGAGGAAAAGGATTGATTTGTTGCTTATCAAATCATTACAATACAAAATCGAAAATTCATCACTGTGCTTGAAAATTTAACTATTTTGTTGAAATTATTTTAACCGAAAATGACATCCTTTCATTTCTTGTTCAAAATTGATCTTTTTGAGTAATTTTTGTTTAAAAAAATAACTATTACTTTTGCTCAAGTCAAATACGAATTTTAATTCTGCAAAATATGTCTGGCTTTAATTAAATAATAGAATTTCCCATTAGTAAACCTTAAATTTTTTCAGTTTTATTATGCTCTTCAACCAAAATTCAATTCATAATTATGCATGTGAATTTGGCAACATTCTTTCCTTCGAGTTTTTCAAATAATCCAGTCGGCATTGAGGAAAAGCGACAACAATGCTTTCGAGATTCTCTTGACACATCTATTTTTTAGAGAAGGACAATTTTATTTATTTATTATTTTTATTTATTTAATTGTATTTAATTAAAATAAATTGCTTTTTAAATTGTTTTTAATTATTGAACTGTTTAATTTATTCTTCCTTTTGGGGAATTTGAAATAGTTTATCCAGTAACTAGAATTTTCCAAAAGTTAAGATATTTGAATAAGTTAAAAACCTTTTAATTTTGAAAGTTGCCCAGAAACTTCTCACATTATTTTCAAATTTTTTAATTTAATCAGTAGAGAAAAAAGTACTTTTTTAGATATCTATTTAAATTTTTTGAAAATCTCTCCGGCCTCTGAAAATTATTATCAAAATTTGTTGACCTGCAATTTTCTAGTCTTTAAGAATCTCCAAAAATGGAATTAAAAAAATCGCTAATATGCTTGAATATTTCATTTTCATGATTTAAACTATTTCCAGAAATAACATATATATAGTGTATATACTTTACATCGGTTAATTTAAATATTGAAAATGCATTTAATTTTCGTCAAGTTTAAGAAAAACATATTTTTCATAATAAAGTCAATGTAACAAACTTATCAGTATTTTCAAAAATTGGACCTTTTATATTTTTACGGGAATATAATATTCTCTTAAACAGTAAACATTAAAGTTTGTATTTCAAAGTACTGAAGACCTTCGTTCTATAGATTATTATTATTAAATTATGAATGAATTATTTAGATAAAATAAATGATATTTCAACAAAAAAGATTTTAATTTTAAATAAAAAACAGTTGAAATCATGCAAAAAAAAAACAAATTTTTAACAAAATAGTTGAATCCTCAACCAACCAAAAAATTAATTTTCACTAGTTGCATTTTAAACCAAAAAAGAAGAAATTTTTTCAAAAAGAGGCGAATTTCTACATAACAGTTTAATTTTTTAACACGAAAATATGAATTTGTAACGAAATAGATAAATTTTCGACCAAAAAAGATGAATTCTCAAAGAAATAGTTACATATTCAACCAAAGAGATGAATTGTGAACTAAAATAATGAATCTTTATTTAAAAAAAGGAATTTTCAACAAAGTAGTTGAATCATCGACCAAAAAATATTAATTTTCAACCATTGGCATTTGTAACAAAAAAACGACGAATTTTCACAAAAATACTGGAATTTTTAACCAAAACAGATTAATTTTCAAACAAAAATTACAAATTTTTAAACAAATAGTTCAATCTTTAACCAAAAAAGATTTTGCAATCAAGAGAGAGATTAAATTTCACCCAAATTATAATTTGAAGGGAAAAATGATTTTAAGGATACAATAGAAATTTCGTATACCGAAAAATTTATTTTTTATGTTTATTTGTTCATTTGTTTTCAAGGTTATAGAAGTATCATTTTCCTAAAATTCTTGAGAAAATTCAAAAAGATTTTTGAGGATTTCAGATATGTCGACAAAGTATCATTTTTTTATTTTACAAGATTTTACCAAATTTTACGAAAAATTCGAATCAGTTTTAAAGGTACTTACGACTCTTAGAATTGTGGAAGATAAGTATCTTTTAAACTGATTCGAACTATTCCTGCAACTTTGAGAAATCTTTCAAAATTGAAAAAATTGCCCTTAAGTCTTCCAGATATTTTCGAAATTGGTATGTTTTGATACCTTTTTAAATATTCTTTAAAAATTAATTTTTTTGAATAAAAAGTCATTAAACATTTTCCCACGAATCTCAAGAAAAGTCTTTTATTTTCTTGAAGCCTTTCAAATTTCTTAAAAAGTTACGAAATTTTGTTCCAAGTCTTCAAAAATTTACATTTTGTTTAAAATGTTGTGAAATCTTTTCAAACCTAAAACCATATTTAAGCGTTTTAAAAACTTCCAAACATTCTAAATATCTTTTAAAATTCTTCGAATTTTTTCAAACATTTTCCTGAAATTCTGAAAGATTAAAAAACTTGCTTCCAAATCTTCCAGATGCTATTATGACAAGTTTGAGAATAATTTAAAATCTTTTAAATATTCTTTTAAAATTAATTTTTCAAAATAAAAAATCAGTTTAAATTTTCCCATGACTAAAGAAAATTTTGTTATTATCGTGAAACCTTTCAAAATATTTAAGAAGCTTCAAAATATTTATTTTCAAGCATTCAAAAATGTATATTTTTCAAAACTTGTTTTAAATGTTTACAATTTTTAAATTAGTTTTGAACCTTTTCAAAGCTTAATGTCTCTTAAACTTGATCGAATTTTTGTATAAAACTTTGTCATCTTGGTAATTGAAAAATTTGACTTTAAAATCGTACATATTCTTTTTTGAAATTTTAGAAAATAATTGGAAATGTTAGGAAATCTTTGTCAATTTTCTCTTAAAATTTATTTTTCAAAATAAAATATAAGTTTAAATTTTCCCAGGAATTTAAAGACATTTTTTTTCATTCTCTTGAAACATTTTAAAATTCTTAAAAAGCTTCTTTTTTCAGAAATCTTCCAAAATCTTCACATTGCATTTTTTATATCAAAGTGGTGGTCACCTTTTTTCCATCGCTTATTATTATTATTATTGTTACTGAATATATTATTTATATAACTGGGTTTCCCGACAACAAAAGTTTCAAATTGTTTCGAGTAGTTTCGAGAGAGTTTCAAGAATTAATATAATAATAATAATAATAATAATTATTATTATTATTATTATATATTGGTATGTCCTATATTGGACAAACTAAAAGATCGCTAGAGACTAGAAGAAATGAGCATTTCAGAAATATTAACCATTTTCCAAAAATGATAAAGAAATTGCTACACACATCCACTCTGATCATAACGGTAATTCAAAATATATCAAATGGGATGACATTAAAATACTTCATAAGGAGTCAACTTATTATAAAAGAACCTTCGTCGAGATGATGTATATTAAAACTGAGAATGACAATGCTTTGAACAATATTACTGATTTGAAATTTTATAATTCTGCTTACAATATGATTTTAGATAAAGTTTGTTGAAGGAATTTATCTTTTAACATTTTTTTTTAATTTCAAATTTGGCGCCTAAATTTTCTTTCTTCCGAATCAGTATGTTCAAACATTTCAGTACTCAATCGACTTGGGGCCCGCATGGTACATTGTACCATGCTCCTCTTGAAAATCTTTTTCAAAAATCATGAAAATTTTTACTTAAATTCGAAATTCTTTATCACAATGTAATAATCACCAAAAATGGTTGTTTTCAAAATACTAATCTCACTTTTTCTATATAATTGACTTTTTTTCATTTAAGAAACCTTTACGTTTCAAACTTCCACGATGCCACATCGAAATTGCCTTGTTCCTGGAGGAAACTCTCATTTTCTTTTCTTTTTTTTCGAAAATTTTATTATTGTGACTGAACTTTACCGCTCTACCTAATGGTAAGTCAATATATTTCGATGTTAAAAAATCATGTTTTAAAACACTTTTACTTTTTATGTAATTTTCTTATGTAATTCTTTCAATAGATTTAATTATGGATTTTCTGATGAGTTTACTATGTCTAGTGACGAAACGTCAAATTATTAAATATTATTTGGTCTGGAAGTGTTGTTCATTTTTTTTCTATATAATTCATCCCAGACGTTAAAACATTATAGAGGATTTTCAATCTTTCCTCTATCTATCTACCAAATTGTAACTTGAAATTACTAGAAAATAAACACGTTCAAAAATGAAATCCAATAAAATTCCGCGTCAAACTGTCATGGCCAATTTTTAAAACAAATTTTAATTATTTATTTATTTAGTAAGAGAAATGAAAGAAAAAGAAATTTTCACTTCTGCAGTGTAGCGTCTTTTAACAATACTTGGATTTATTCAAAAATATGTAGAAAACATGAAGCTACTATGCCAAAAGGATGTTCAATAGCAACGCAAAATATTTAAAATGAATTAAATTTTTTATAAACAAATAAGTGAATGAAAACAGTTTCGTGGGGATTGGAAGCGATTCGTCACTTGATTCGCACTAAATTTGAACAATTTCTAGACAAAAAGATTTTCTTAAAGGAATAAATTATGGTTAATATATAATTTGTTATTCGATGAACACATTTTATAAATAATATTGGGTATTTATGATGATATAATTAAGGTTTTCTAAGGAACTATGAAGTAGAAAACTAGCTTCTACATTTTTAAAGAAATTTATATGACAATAAGCAATTATTATTGTCAACAACAATGTTTTAAACCAATTTTCATAGTGGTATTTATTTATAAATAAAATGTCGCCTTTTCACTGTATTAACAGCCAATTATTTAGCATTGACTTCTTTATATGAATCTATAACATTTTATAATTGCTTAAACAAACTTAATTTACAAATAAATTATTTTTCTATTTTTCAGCATTTAAATATTGTTTTTTTAACGTAATCAACTGTTAATAACAAAAGTTTTTCACTTTTTCAGACACTGCGATAACCATCCACTATTTTTATTGTTAATTACAATGTTATGAATAAATTTTTTTCGTTCAATGCATTTTCAAATTAAAAATTACGTTTCTCTTGTGGAATATACTAGGCATTACTTTGCAATATTTCCTTGCTATCTGTTGATAATAATTTATGGTATTTTAAAGAAACTTGATTACTTCTTAAAATTGCATATTATATACTGTGTACGGCTTCGTTAATTGAATTATGAATAAAAATATCAATATTGGATCGTTGCTTTAAAATCGTTAAAAGAACAAAGTGTAAATGTTAAAAATGTCCAAATAATGAATTTGTTGATTAAATTTTAATTAACAATTCTCAGATGTTATCGATTCATATCAAGAAGGTATTGCTGAATAATTAACTGTTAATTTTGTGACAAAAGCAGAATTTTTTTTATGGCCGATTCTAAACGTACGGACCTGACAAGGGGAGGGGGGAGCTGGAAAAGGGAAGGGGGCATGGTCTGTGCCCGGACTTACGCTACCTTTATAAATACGTAAGATAAGGAAAAATGGAATTGTTTATTGTCATAAAAATATCCTTCAAAATTTAGAAGTTAGATATTTACACAGTTGATTGCGTCGAGATAACCAACTTTTTACGTCCAAAAATAGCAAATCAGTGTATTTTTTAATTACAAGATTGTTTAAACAATTATTAATATTTATTGGATAACCAAATATGATACTTAGATTTCATTGCCAAGTAATAATGATCGATTCAGTTGAAAACACTTTATTTCATCATAAATACCTGATATGTATAATTTTTTGTGAAATTTGTTCCATAAAATTACTATTTATTTATTAACTTTCATAAGTACCACACCGAACCGTTTTTATTCACTTATTTGTTCATAAAAAATTTAATAAATTTGTAATCCTTCACGTTGCTATTGAAAATATATTCTGAATAGCTTCTTCGTGTTTTTTCAAAATCGGTCATAACAGTTCTATGCGGAATCTTATTAGCTATTATTTAAAAAAAAACGTGCAAATCGGATAAGAATTCTCTTCTGAAAATCAATTTACCCACAAACGTTTTTTTGCTCCACTGTACGCGCGCGATTATTCTTCTTGTCTCACGCAATTTTTAAATTAAAAAAAAAAATTAACATTGATACAAAATTTGTGTATTTTATAGAAATTACAATCAATATTAATAGAAAATAGAAGCAAGGACAATATTTTTCATAATTAATCAAAACTGATATCTTAACTTCAGAATTAATGTATAATATTTTTGTACAATTTACAGACAATTAAACCGTTGGATTTTTCTTCAGAAATGACCAATTCTGACATAGGTCGGACAAATTTGATTTTTTTAGTGGGTACATTTGGGAAATAATGCCCAATTTGTAAGTGTGAGAGTGAGGGGAGAGTAAGTAGAGAGGAACGTGGAGTTATGTTAGGGGAATCATGTGAAGGGGGGTCGGATGAGAGAAAAATAGGGAATAGGAGGGGTGGGGATGGTAAGATAGGATCAGATAGGAGAGTAGGGGCGGAGTGATAAGGGGATGGGCTACGAAATCCTTTCGAGGCCCATGGCATCAACTAATTTTTTCACGTACAAGAACCTAAAAGCTGAATCTTTATTTTCAAAATTTCAAGACTTAAAATTTTTACTTAAAAATGTTGAAAACCACAGCACTTTTTATGTTTGGAATGACTGTCCTCTTTATTGATCAGGTGCCAATTAAGTAACCTTATACCTATTTTCTCCCGACTTGCTAACCTCGTCTCTAATTCTTTCCTTTAAGAGGTAATAAATCTGAACTTTACGTCGATCGTAAAATGCCAGTATAGCGGCCACTGATTCCACCACGGGATTTCGCGAAAGTATAAAACTGTAAGTAACGAAGCAGTAGGGGATCTCCGTTTTCCCTAAATCTCTAAATAATAGCTTTACCGAAAGGATTTTAACCATTATTTGAAGCCGAGCTCTTCGCGTGCGCTCATTGCTGCGAGAAAGAAAAAGAGAAAATAAGGAAGTGTGAGAAAGCAAAAAGATAAAAGAGAAAAAAGTCTAAGTGAGAAAACAGAGTAAAAGAGAGAAAGGAGGAATGAGAGTGGAAAAGAGAGAAAAGAAAGCTGTGATGCTCGAAAGGGGACCCTAAAACAAACGACGTCGTAATATCTCACGGATATTCTCACCGCGGCTTCCATAGCCGCCGGGAAATTCGTATTCAAACTTCCCAATTATCTTCTAGAAGGGTATCGACTATTTCCTTTTTCTCCTCATATCGCCTTTTCCCTCTCTTACTTCGAGTGTGCTCCATTCATCCCAACGGTTACGCTAGTACGCGTGGCAAATCTTCGATAAAAGTAGATTCGTTATAGTCGTTCCAATCACGATCTTATCTATTGGAAGATTCAAATTTATTACAGGATCTTTATCTTCTTTGGAATCATTTTTCACTGTCATACTTGATTGAATGACCGGTATTTTATACTTTTTTTATCACTTATTTTAGGTGAAATTTCTCGGAATTTTCCTTGGAGCTTTCATCTCGTAGTTGGTGGAGTTAATGTCCAGTGATCACAAGAATTTTTGCATTGAAATCGAATTTGGCTGTAACTCAGTGTATAGGGGAGAGTGGGGTATGATGTCCGTGTGGGGCATGGTGTCTATTACAAAAAGCGCCCACGTTTGTTGAGTTCTATATTAGTTTTTTGCATAAACTGACTTTCTGTGTTATGGAAAATAGTGATATGATGAAATTTTTCACATGATATGCGGGGCATGCTGTCTGCAAAATTTTGTGGAGCTATGGTAACAGTGCTTGATAACAGGCCGGTAATTTGATCGATAATGTAGAAAACCTCAGAAAAAATAATTTATGACCTGTCTAATAAAATCTGAGGTTGTTATTAATAAGGTTATACAGAAGATGAAAATCGAAACGTGATTTGAAGTTATATTTAATAATAATACGGTAAGTACCAAGTTCACGTTTAATTACTTTGAAATAGAATGTCATGTGAAATTCGTGATTATGACATTCCTAATTACAATTTTCTATTAAAATATATTGGAAAGGATTCTCTTTACTTAACCGCTCAATTTCATGTTTCATTCATTTGAAAGAAACCAGCATGTAAACTTTGAGGTTATAACCTAAAAATACTGAAACTTATTGTTATGAAGTTTTGCCATTCCTAATTATAATTGCCCATAACAAACACACTTCAAGCAATTCTCTTCATTCATTAGGTTGGTCCTAATTACATGGGTTGAACAATAACTCTGCAAATAGGATTTCGAATATTATTGATCAATACCTGTTTTGAATTTTCGCGCCTTTGATACCTTTCGGTAAACAAGATATCTGTTAGAGGCAAATGCAGATCCTAACAGGCTGATTAGAATTTTCAAGGAATAAGAGGTTATAACTAGGTTTTGCAACACATTTTACTTTGATTGATAAAAAAACATTTACTTAGTGTTGATCATGTCTCGAGTAATTTTTTTTCGTTCATTATATTTTTAAGAATTATAATATTGTACTATTTTTATTCTACAACGTTCATATTCATGAAATAAACCGGCAGTAATATGACGGACACCATACCCCATGGTATGGGGTATGCTGATCGAAATGCGAGACAAAAGAATTAATTTAATATCAAATAATGACGTTGTTTAAAACCGGATTTAAGTAATGACTTATGCAACCTGATAATGTGAGCTTCTCACCAAAAAATGCAAACATCAAAATCACATTTCGATTATATTTTAAAGGACATTTCATTTAAAGTCTGACACTATATCCCACTCTCCCCTACTGTTATTTGATAGTGAAGAAAAAATCTCAGAAAATATCTTTGGAAAGTTCCGAAAAATTGGCGGAGGTATCTAGCTTCGAAATTTTGACTACCTTTTTATTGAAAATTCCGTATCTTTCGTTCTAATTAACCGATTTAGCTTTTCAAGGTCTGCAATATTTATCAATAAGACTTGAATGCAGAAAAATTTCGAAAATAAAAAAATAAAATTTTTAATTTTTTTGAAAACCCCCAAAAATTGCATCTTCCACAGTGAGATAGGAGACAGATAAAACTGGCCAATACACGAGGAATAATTCAAATTGTATAAAGTTCATACCTCAATGTATTTTGAGTCAAAGATTCCAAATATCGCATCAAAAAATTCAAATTCGATTCGCGACAAAAAATCAGTCGTAAATCATGCGAATTGTATTAAACTTACTTGGGGGGCTTTTGAGTACAAAATTCTAAATACTGTATAAAAATTTCAAATTAAATATTACGGATTTAAAATGCCGACCAGAATTTAAAAAAATGATTTTTAACACAATATCTTGTATCTGTGACAAAAAATGCATTAAAAATTAGTTTTAAATGAATCACATCATTTTTAAAAACCTTGCACGCAATTTTTGATACGCTGATTCATTTTCAAGGCCTTATCCACTCTGCCATCCGGCAGCCTCCCCCTAGCTGGACAGTAGAGAAGCGGCCAGTTTAGGGTGCATGGAGCGGTCCTTCTGTCTTCCCCTTTTTTTCTTAGTTTCCCCTTTTTTCTTAGAATTCTCCTCTTTCCCCCTATTCTCAAAAAACTTCCCCTTTTCTCTTTCTATGTACGATATTTGTAAACACAATATTTGAATTACGCGGAAAAATCTCTGAAATTACTAAGTGTACCCATTATTGAATAATAATTAAAACAATTATGGCACTTAAATAAATTATTAATGAATAAATAAGGTAACAATAACATTACAAAATATGTAGTACTTTTTGTGTAAGTATTAGAAGTTGAACACTTTATACACCTACCTAATTAAAAAATCGAGTATTACAAATCCATCAACTGCAATGTTAAATGTTCTAACTTCAGCAATTTTTAATTTGAGTTTAAGAGTACTGAAGAGTAGGGCGAAGTGAAAATGGTGAAAAAAATTAAATCGTTAGAGCTGAGGGAGGAAAAAAACTTGTGGGTTGGTATTCGACAAAAGTGAAAAACAATTTTTAATCAGTAACATTGAACGATTTCAAATTCAAAATATTTCCTATAGGTTCAAAAGTTATGAAAAATTTGTTATATTTACAGCTTTTACTAGTGAACAATAATAAAAAGTTACGAAATTTAAATATAAATTTTTTGCTCAATAACAATTTTTTGAAAATGTGCAAAAGATGTTTTGTTTTTATTGAGTCATATGCACACATTTAAAAAAAGTTGAATATGTCGAACCTGAAATTTATTTAGCTTGAACCAAAGAAACGTTTTATCATTTTGCTTCTTCGGAAAAAAACTTTTGTCGTGATTTAGGATTTTTGGGATTTCATTTTTTGTTGTTGCGATTTAATAAATTAATTAATAAATTATGAAAAAAGCTTGCAAAATACAGGAAATTTGTATAAGAGATACTTTAAATAATTCTCACGGATAATATATTTGACATTTATTTACTGTAACTTAAACATTATTTTATTCCCTTTATAAAAGATTATATGTTAAAAATTTTACAAAATTAAAATTCTGCTCTTTGAATATTAATGGTCAGAGAAAATGAAAAATTGGTCAGAGAAATTTTAGGGAATTTTGAGAATGAAATTTGTGGCTACCCCGATATAATATTCTTGTTCGTAATTTATTTGCCTCGTAATTGTCTTTCTTTTTTTCAGTTACTTGCTCCTAACGATTATATTTTTAGTTTGGTTGAGAATACGACTGTTTTGTTGAAAATTCCTCTCTTTGGGGTTAAAAATTCATCTCTTTCGGTAGAAGTTTCATCTTTTTTGGATAAAAATGTAACTGCTTGTTGAAAATGTCGTCTTTTTTAGTTGAATTTGACTGTTTTTATTTAAAATTAAAATTTTTTTTGATTGAAATATCTACTTTTACATTATTCGCTGAGAATTAATCTTTTTTGGTTGAGAATTCGATTACTTGGTTGAAGTTTGAACCACTTTGTTTGAAGATAATTTTTTTTTAAGATTTATATTTTTAGCTGAAAATTTATTTCTTTTCTTCCAAAAATCGTTTTTTTATTGTTGAAAATTCATATTTTTAACTGTAAATTTAACTATATCATTTGAAGATTCATCATCTTAGTTGAAAATTCATCACCTTGGTTGAAAGCTTAACTACTTTATTGAAAAACCCTTTTTTTTTTGTTGCAAATTTTTGTTCTACCTGAAAATGTAGCTTTCCCATTTTTTGTTGAAAATTGATCTTTTTTATAGGAAATTAGTCTTTTTGGTTGAAATATCCTCTATTTTTATTAAAAATGCAACTGTTTTGTTGAATAATGAACTTTTTTGTTGAAAATTAATATTTGTTGGTTCAAAATTCACCTGTTTCACAGAAAAATTATCTATTCGCTTGAAAGTTTAACAATTTAGATGAACTTTTTTTTATTTCTTGATTGAAAAATCTTTATTTGTTGAATATTCGTCTTTTTGGTTGGAAAATTGTTTGTTTGTTTATTTGTTTGTTAAGAATTAAATTACTTTGTAGAACATTACATTTTTTGGTTGTAGAATCATAAATGTAGTTGAAAATTCGACTGTTTGGTTGAAAATTTGACCGTTTTGTTAAAAATTCGTCAAAGTTGAACTACTTTGTTGAAAATTCATTTTTTTATTGTAGATTCATCATTTTAGTTGAGAATTCATGTCTTTGGTTGAAAATTAAACTATTTTGTTAAAACTTCGTCTTTTTGGTAGAAAATTGGACTATTTTGTTGAAAATGAATATGTTTCTACTGAAAATTTATATTTTTTAGTTGAAAGTTCAACTATTTGTTTGAAAACGCATGTATTTGATTGAAAATTCATCATTTTTGGTACAAATAAATCTTCTTAGTTGGAAATTCGTCTTTTTGGTTGAAAATTCATCTTTGTAGATTGAAAATTCAACTCTCTGATTGAAAATTTAACTGTTTTGTTGATTATTCGCTTTTTTTGGTTGAAATTTTAAACTATTATATTTTTCGTTGAGAATTAATCTTTTTGTTAAAAATTCAACTAGTCGTGTAAAAAATTCCACTTTTTTTGGTTGAAGTTTGATCTTTTATTTGAAAATTCGATTCTTTGTGAAAATTCATCTTTGCAGGTACACAATTCTAGTATTTGGTTAAAAAATCAAATACGTTGTTAAAAATTTCATTATTATATTTAAAATTCGAGTATTTTATTGAAAACTCATCTTGTTTATCGAAAATTCAACTGGTTTGTTGGACATTCGTCTATTTGGACAGAAAATTGGTCTTTTTGGATTGAAAATTCGTCTTTTTTTATTGGAAATTTAACTGTTTTCTAAAAAATTCAATTACGTGGTTAAAAATGCAACTCACTTTAGTTGAAGTTTAACCTTTTTTGTTTGAAAATTCGACCATTTGGTTGAAAATTCATCTTCTTAGATTAAAAATTTAACAATTGCGTTAAACATTCAACTATTTCGTTGAAAATTGAACTATTTGGTTAAAAAGTCAACTTTTTTGGTCGAACATTTGTCCTTTTGGGTTGAAAATTGATCTGTTATGGTAGAAAAGTCGCCTTTTTTCATTGAAATAAATTTTTTATTTGTAACTTGTAATTTGAAATTGTTATATTCCGTTTATAAAAGATTCTATTTTAAAAAATGTTACAATTATTTGGGTAAAAGTTAGTTAAAAATTGATTTTTTGATTGACGGTTCATCTTTTTGTTTGAAAATTTAACTTTTTTGTTGAAAATTCGTTTTTATCTTTTTGCTTAAAATTACTTTTTTAAACTAAAAATCTAACTTTTCCATTTGTGGTTGAAAATTGATCTTTTTTAATTGAAAGGTCGTCTTCTTTGTAGAAAACTAATCTTCTTGGTTTTAAATTTCCCCTTTTTCGGTTAAAATTCTTTTCTTTTGATTGAATATGTGACTATGATGTTGAAAATTTGTTTTTCTTTTTTGTTGAAAATTAACTTTTTTTACTGAAATTTTAACTTTTCAATTTTTGGTTGAAAATTTATCTTTTTTAATTAAAAATTCTACTTTTTGCTTACAAATTCATGTATTTTGTTGAAAATTCGTCTGTTTACTGGAAAGTGAATCTTCTTTGTTGAAGTTTAATCTTTTTTTATCAAAAATTCGACCATTTGGTTGGAAATTGATCTCTTTGTTGAAAATTGTACTTTTCAGGTTGAAAATTTAACTGATTCTGATTGAATTTAAATCTTCTTTGTTTGAAAATTCGACTGTTTGGTTGAAAATTCATATTGGCAGGTCAAAAATTCGAGAATTTGTTGAAAATTGAAGTATTTTGTTAAAAAGTCATCTTTTTCGGTCGAAAGCTCAACTTTTTGGTCGAACATTTGTCTATTTAGATCGAAAATTCGTCCTCAAAGATTAAAAATTCATCTTTTTCTTGTTGAAAATTATACTGTCTTCTACAAAATGTAATTATCACGTTGAAAATTATTTTTAAATGTTCTTGGTTGAAGTTTTTTGTTTAAACTTGTCGATTTGCTTGAAAATTCAACAATTTGGTTAAAAATGTAACTATTTTGTCAAAAATTCGTCTTTTTTATTGAAAATTCCTCTGTTCTGGTAAAAATATTATCTTTTTTGATTGAAACAAGTAAATAAATTTGAAATTTTTTAAGTTTAATCTAAAATTGTTTTATTCTGCTTATAACAGATTTTATGTTAAAAATGTTGCAAGATTAAAATTCTAGTCTTTGAATATTAATGGTCAGGGAAAATGAAAAATTGATGAGGGAAAAGTCAGGGAATGTTGAAAATGAAGTTTTGCGGCCACCCTGTTTTAATATTTATTACTTTTTTGGTTAAACAGAAGCTGGCGAACAACGTTCTCCTCGTAGGGACTCAGAATCAGATTCTGATGGGTCTCAGGCTGATGCAGGAGGTAGAAGTTTGGATCTGGCCAGTTCGCACAGCTCCGATGACGAAGATGTTACTTCAAAGTCGCACAAAAATATGGGGGTATCAACGCAGCAACCTGTCACGCACAACTACCTTCCCAATATCCACAGTGCTGCCACTGAACACTTGAACATTCTTTGCTCAAATACAGAACTTTTCCCGAATATTAAACCAATTTACGCACCAAGGTGGAGTTCACAGCTTCCCGAGGCATATTTACCGACAAATGGTACGAAAAACCATCAATTTTATATTATAAGTTACATAATATTACAATTACAGACTTCACAGCCTTTCCCCATTTCCCTCTTTCACCCTTTTTTAAAGAATTCTTCTTTTTCCCCAAGTTTTCAAGAAACATCCGCTTTTTCTCGTTTTTTTGGTTCAAACACAAATTGAATTAATAGAACACAATAAAAAAAATCCCAATATTTTTGGTTGAAAAAGTTTATTATATTTAATTGAAACGTCTATTAATTATATTTTTGGTTCAGAATTCATCTCTTTTTGCTTAAAAATTTCACTACTTGAGCGAAAGTTGAACTGCTTTGTTAAAATTTCATATTATTGATTGAGGATTTAACTGTTTTGTTTAAAATACGTTTTTAGTTGAAAATTAAATTTTGTCGACAAAAATTCAACTATTTTATTGAAATTTTATGTATTTTTCTCGAAGATTCGTCTATTTTAATAGAAAATTAGACTACTTGGTTAAAACATGAACTGCTTTGTCAAAAATTCATTTTTTGAACTTAAAATTTAACTATCTCATTTTTGGTAGAAAATTTATATTTTTGAGTTGAAATTTCATCTGTTTTGTAAAAAATTCGTCTTTTTGATTGAAAATTCAACTGTTTTGTAGAAAAATCTTTTTTTGACTTGAAAATTCTACTGTTTTGTTAAAATTTGTATTTTGGGTTGAAAATTGTATTATTTGTGTAGAAAATTCAAACTATTTGGTTGAAAATCAACTTTTTTGTTGAAAAATCATATTTTCATTGTGAAAATTCCAATTTTTGGTTGAAAATGAATTTTTGTTGCAAATTCATATTTTTTGGTTGGAAATTCAGCTATTTTGCTAGAAAATGTAACTATTTGGTTTAAAATAAACTTTTCGGTTGTAAATTAATATCTCCGGGTTGAAAATTCAAGTGTTTTGTAGAAAAATTGTTTGTTTTTTTTTTACTTAAAAATTCAACTGTTTTGTTAAAAATTCGACTTTTGGTTTGAAAATTCTATTATTAAAAAAAGCAACTATTTGGTTAAAACTTGACTTCTTGGATAAAAATTCATTTGTTTTGTAGAAAATTCGTATTTTGTGTTAAAAATTCAACCATTTGATTGAAAATTAACTTTTTGTTGAAAATTCAACTGTTCTGCAGAAAATTTGTCTTTCATTCTTGAAAATTCAACTGTTTTATTGAAAAATAGTATTTTTGGATTGAAAAATCTAATATTTTGGTTGAAAATTCAAACTATCCGGTTAAAAATGAACTTTTTTGTTGAAAATTGAACTGTTTTGTTGAAAATTCAACTCTTTTGTAGAACAATGGTCTTTTGACTTAAAATTTTAACTGTTTTGGTAAAATTTGTCTTTTTTTCAAAATTACATTATTTTTGTAAAAAAATCAACTGTTTCGTTCAAACTTAACATTTAGGTTGAAAATTTAACTATTTTGTAGAAACATCGTCTTTAGGGGATTGAAATTTAACTGTGTTGTTAAACGTTCGTCTTTTTGGGTTGAAAATTGTATTATTTTGGTAGAATATTCAACTATTTGGTTAAAAATTAACTTTTTTGTAAAAACTTCATATTTTCGGGTTGAAAATTCAACTATTTTGTTGAAAATTAGTATTTTTCAGATGAGTTTTACTGTTTTTTATTTAAAATTGAAATCCTTTTTTTTTTTTAATATCAACTGTTACATTTTACGTTAAGAATTTATTTATTTTTTGGTGGAAATATCAGCTATTATATGTTTTGTCGAGAATTCATCTATTTTTATTGAAAATTCGATAGCATGGTTGAAAGTTGAACTCCTTTTTTAAAAATGTATTTTTATCACTTTAGGCGAAAACTCACCTTTTTGCTTCAAAATTGAACTTTTCTGTTTGAAAGTTAATTTTTGAACTGAAAATTTAGGAATTCCATTTTTGGCTAGAAATTTATCTTTTTTTGTTTGAACATTCAGCTATTTTCTTGAAATTTTGTCTCTTTTAGTTGAAAAGTCAACTATTTGGTTGAAAATACATCTTTATAGGTTGAAAATTTAGCTGTTTAGTTTAAAATTCAGCTATTATATTTAAAATTTCATCATTTTGTTGAAAATTCAGCTATTTTCGTAAAAAGGCATATTCTTTAGTCTAATATTTAACTGCTTTTACTTCATAGTTCAACTATTTGTTTTTTTTTTGTTTGTTTAAATTCAACTATTTGGTTAAAAAATTGTCTTTCTTGATTAAAAACTTAACTTTTTGGTTTTAGTAGTTAAATTTCCTAAAACGTGGATTTTTTAGTTTGAAAACTCAACTCTTTCATTGAAGTTTCGTATCATATCTTAAGTGTTTCATATTTTCTTCCTTATTTTAGTGAAAATCACCCTATTTCCCCTGGTTTGAAAGTGTGTTGTGCTTTCTTAAAGAATCATTTTTTTAAGATTTATAATTTTAGTAGAAAAGTCATCTCTTTGGTTAAAAATTTTATTTTTGTTGTTGTTGAAAATTCATTTTTTCAACTGAAAATTTAACGTTTCCAGTTGAAAATTTACCTTCTTCGTCAAAAGTTTAACTATTTTGTTGAAAAGTCATTCCTTTCATGTTGAAAATTAGCTTTTTTTTACTGAAAATGTAACTATTCCATTTAATTGATCTTATTTAGTTGAAAATTCGTCTTTTTGGTAGAAAACTAATCTCCTTGGTTGAAATATTCTCTTTTTTGGTTAAAAATGCAACTATTTGGTTGAAAATTAACTTTTTTGTTGCAAATTGAATTGTTTTACAGAAAATTAATCTTTTGGCTTGAAAGTTCAGCAATTTATAATTTTTTTTCTTTCTTGATTGAAAAATCTTTAATCCTTGAAAATTCTTTTTTTTTTGGTTGGAAAATTCCACTTCTGGGTTCAAAGTGGAACTACTTTGTTAAAAATTATTTATTTTTTATTGAAGTTTCAGTATTTTAGTTGAGAAATCATCTCTCTGGTTGAAAATTGTACTATATTCATTTAAATTTGTCTTTTTGATAGAAAATTAATATTTGTGGATTGAAATTCAACAGTTTTGTAGAAAATTCGTCCTTCTGGTTGAAAATTGTTTTTTTTGTTTGTTTGTTAAGAGTTGAATTACATTGTTAAAAGTTCATTTTTTTATTGCAGATTCATATTTCTAGTTAAAAATTAATCTTTTTTGTTTAAAATTGGACTATTTTGATGAAAATTATTTTTGCTTACTAAAAATGTATCTTTTTTAGTTGAAAATTCCACTATTTTTTGCAAATTCATCATTTTTGGTAGAAAATTAATCTTTTTTTGTTGAAAATTCGTCTTTTTGGCTGAGAATTGTTTTTTTAAAGAGTAGAACTAGTTTGTTAAAAATTCTTTTTTTTTGGTTGAAGATTCGTCGTTATAGCTGAAAATTTATGTCTTTTGTTTAAAATTGGACTATTTTGATGAAAATGAATGTTTTTACTAAAAACTTATCTTTTTTAGTTGAAAATGTAACTATTTGTTTGAAAATTTATATGTTTTGTTGAAAATTCATCATTTTTTTGGGTTGCAGATTCATCAATCTAGTTGAAAAGTCATCTCTTTTGTTTAAAATTGGACTATTTTCATGAAAATGAATTTTTTACTGAAAACTTATCTTTTTTAGTTGAAAAATCAACTATTTGTTTAAAAATTTATGTATTTTTTTTTTAAATTCGTCATTTTTGGTTAAAAATTCATTTTTTGGGTTTCAGATTCATCAGTCTAGTCGAAAATTCATCTTGTTTCTAGAAAATTGGACTTTTTTGATGAAAATTAGTTTTTTTAGTTTAAAAATGCAACTCTTTGGTTGAAAATTTAACTTATATGTTTCTATGTTCTTACTTATATGTTTACTCTTTTTCCGACAGTAGATATTCGTGGAAGTCAGTGGTCCGGTGGCACGATATCCGACAACGAAATAGCATCTAACAAAACTTCAAGTCCAAATCCGTTGCCTTATCCTGATATGAATTCGCCTCTGAAGAATCAGATAGACGAGAACTGTTCCGAGGGAGAAGAGAAGGTCCACCATCTCGGAGAAAAATATCTCTTTCCCTATACTGCCGAAGAAGACCACACGGCATCTCCAACGCCCTACATGCTGTCAATGTCTTCGCGAATTTTAAATTCGAGTTTGAGCCACCATTCACAGACCTCGAATCATGAAAATTTGAGCGGGTCCGAGAGGTACGGCAGTTTGAAGAGAGGACAAAGCCTGCATGGTTCTCAGCATGATAATCTGAATGGTTCCGATAGATACGGAAGCTTGAAACGAGGCAAAATCACTCCGGCAGTGCTGGATGGCACCCCGGATTACATATTGCCCATGAGTGACAGGATATTATCGAGCTCTCTAACACATGATTTGCAATACAGCAACGAATTGGCAGCTCTGAGGGAACAACATCCTCAACCTGAATATGAACAGACTATCGCTGAGGCAGAGTGAGTATAAACCGTCATTTCTAATCACGATTAATTTGGGGAGTGTTCACATATTACGTAACATGATATTCGACCTTTCTTACCACCTACCCCTGTGTAACAAACCGTAACATTTCCTTCGGACCCGACACTGAATGCTTTTTAAATATTTTGTTAGTCACACCAGCCCCGTGGCACTCTGAAATGAAAGTAACGGAAATGTTGAGTACGGCCGAGGGTGGCGCCGGCTGTAATTTTAGGCCGAAAATTATTCAAATGCATGGGGAACGTGTCAAAAATGTGAAATTTGGCGCTGTTTATACTAGAAAAACAGACATTTTAATTTTTTTTTTTTGCTCTTGAATTAAGTTTTAAGGCTTTTAAACTGAAATTTTATCAAGTTTTTTTTTGTGATGAACGAGAATAATGGGAGGATAGAGGATAGAGGATAGAGGATAGAGGATAGAGGATAGAGGATAGAGGATAGAGGATAGAGGATAGAGGATGAAGGATAGAAAATAAAGGATAGAGGATAGAGGATAGACGATAGAGGATAGATGATCTAGCAGCGGTTTAATGATTGTATTACAGTTTTTTAAATGTTATCATTTCCATTCATAACCAAAATAAATTTTAGATTTATGAGCTCCGTATTAAACATTTGAAGCTTCAGCAGACATGGCATTGGATCAACACAAGTTTTATGGATTCCCGTTTAAAAATAATCTTTTATCGATTACATTTCACCTGATTTTCAGCTGTCTCGACTTAAAAACTCATTTGTATTTTTTTTATTATTTCTTTGATTCATTATAATTAAGCAAGGAATTGCGGCTCTCTTGAAATTTGCGTCTACTTGAATGCCACCGCACTTTTATATTATCGACTTTCTGGCAAAAAAGACGATTCGTTTCTTGAAAAAATAGTCAAATTTTCGATAAAAAAGGTTTAGTTCGAATGTTAGAAAAATATATGAATTCTCAACTAAAAATTGAATAATTTATATTTACACCCAAAAAGTTTTTAATTCTGAATCAATAACAATTGAATTTGAAAAAAGACATATTTTTTACGAAAATAGGGTAATTCTCAACCAAAACCAAATTTTTAGCGAAACATTTGCACTTTTTATCATGAAAGATTAATTTTCGATCAAAAAAGACAAATTATAAGCAAAATGCATGATTTTTCAGCTAATAAAGATAAATTTTCAACCAAAAAGTTCAATTTACAACTGAAAAAGATAAATCTAGAACCAAAAAAGAATATTAATTCTCAACAAAATAGTTAAAGATTCATCCAAAAAGGTGCATTTATATTAGAAGATTTGAAGTTTCAACCCAGTAGTGAAAGTAGTGAAATCTTGAATCAATAAAATATATTTTCAACAAAATAGTTCAACTTTATACCAATTCTTCAAAGTTGGTATTGTCATTTAATGATATCAACATCGTTTTGTTTTGATTATTAATTAATTTAAATGTTTATATAAACACGATTATTTCTCATAAATAAGTCTTGAAGTACAAGAAAAAATTAATTGTCCAAAATAATCATTCTAACATCGAAATTTAAATCAAATAATAAATTTCTACCAAACGGTTGAACTTTTAACAAAATAGTTCTATCTTTAACGAAATAGTATAATTTGTAACCAAATTTGATGATTCTGAGCCAAAAATGTAAGAAAAAGCTTTACAATGAAAAATAATTAACTTTCAACAACAGAAAATTTGGATTTTCTAATTTGGTTCTATTAATTCTGTTCGAATTTAAGCAAAAAAGCATTAAAAAGGGGAAAAGGAATTCTTTAACAAAGGGGTAAAAGGGGAAATGGGAAATAGGGGAAATGGGAAATAGGGGAAAGGGTGTGAAGTATGTATTGAGATCAATAAATGATTTTAATTCTTTTAGGAATTCACAAAAATTATCTCTAAGCGTCACAAAACATGTTACCCAACCCGTGGTGGGGGGCCCCCCCACCGACCCCGGACAGTGTGACGTAGTTTAGAACTGCCCTTAAGTTTATACTATCGTAATATGGCTTTAGGGATTTGACCCTATGAGTACTTAACTAACCAACACGTTGCTGTCGGTCGAACCGGAAGTAATGCTTGTTCGCATTAAACGTCCAGGCTTATCGTCAATGCGCCACGTTTACGATGCAGTCGACGGGAAGTCGACGAACTTTCTCCGACGGAAGCTATCGTCCCGGAGACGGGACAGGCTTCGAATTTCTCCCGACAAATCGCTTTAGTTTGCCAACTCGTTGTGAACTTTGGCTTGCACTAATTTTAGGATAAATTGCCAACCGAACTGCTTAAGAATAAATTACTGTTGCAAGGATCGATTCATCGATCGTATCTTTCAATCAAATTCGCAGAGTCAATTCCTGCCTTATCAACGTTTGTAATTAAGGTCGTAGATTTGTATCCGGTTTGGCAGGGTCAGATTTTTTCTATTTTGTTTCGTATTTTTTTTTTTTTTTTGACAGGTGTAATGCGCCTGGCACAAGGCGTGTCTGATGGTAGGCAAGTTTTCTGCAGTATCCATTTTTTGTTACTTCCAGATCAATTCTTTTCCTCCAATGAAAAGTTATTGGACAAGATGGACCTTTCATGAAAAGAACGAAGTCTTTCTTCAAAAAGTTTTTGAAAAACTTCTCTTTTTTATATAGATAACATTGATCAGGTCTATTTTTTGTGTTAGTGGACCGGGATCATTGTCATTTTACATCTAAATGTCGAGGGTCTGCACATAGGAACTGTAATATTAAATTTTAAAAGATGATTTTTTCAATCGAAATGTTAATTTTCAACCTGGAAAGACGAATTTTTAACAAATAGATATTAGGTTTCAAAGGAAAAAGATGAATTTTCAATAAAAAAGTTGAGTTTTGAGTTTTTCAACAAAATTCAACATCATCCGGTATATCTCGATATTTATGCTGCGATGAGCTTCCGAAATATTTGGTTCCGTCATCCGATACTTTGATAGCCTCACCTCGCATATCGACTCCTTGCTGACGAAACAATTTCAACTTTTATTTTTATTTTCAGCAAACTGAAAGTTGGACAAAAACGTTCTTCAGTTGAGACAGATTTTCGCACAAAATACAAACCTTGACAACCTTTTTCCACACGCTAGTAAATTATTGAAGCTATTCAGTCTGAAAGTTGAGCTTTCCTGGGAAATATATTTTTCGCTTCGTTTTTTCTTCCTGTCCGATGGGATTTTATGGCACTTTATGTTGACTAAATCCGCAATATTTATTTATTTTTCCTCTCAAGTAATCTTTTTAGTGCTCGTCTTCTCTAGAATTTTTTAACAAAAATCCTCGCGAGCCAAGAGAAGTACATACTTCAGCCTTTCATTAAAGTTTCATTCACAGATAAGAACCTTGTTTCAATATACTCATTCGAATTTATGCTGAATTTAAACGAAAAGCAGCATAAGGTTGAACATTTATTTTAGGCAATGAAAATGCTGATACACTTCAAGTCTCATTGATAGGCCCAGTCCCACAGTCAGGGCCGCCGGAACCGTTTCCAATTGGAATGAATAATATTGCGCCTTATACTCCACTGAGTACTCGCGCACTGCGGCCCTTTCGAGATGACAGTCGCAACAGTCTCTCGCTCAGACCGCTGAAAAACTGCATCGGCCACCAGTTCTAGGACTCAATATTTTGGAATTCAAGAGAATTTTTCATTAAGGGCCATCCATACACTACGTTACCAATCATCAACTACTTTAAATTGAAAAGTCCACTATTATATTTTTTTGGTTCGAAATTCATCAGGATTGGTTAAAAATTTTAGTATTTGCGTGATTTTTTGTTATTGCAAATATTTTTTTAAAAAGTCACCTTTTTTTGTCAGAAACTCAGCTAATTGGTTGAAATTTGAACTGCTAATTAAAAATTCATGTTTTTGGTTGTAGATTCATCTTCTTTGTTGACAATTTAACTATTAAATTTTTAGAAAATCAATCTTCCGGGTTAAGAAAATCATATTTTGGGTTAACCTTCTTTGTTAAAAATTGATTTTTTTAAAGATCCATGATTTGAGCTGAAAATCTGTCTCTTTGGCTTAAACTGTAACTATTTTGTTCAAAATTCGTTTTTTTTTTTGTTGGTTTTTTTTAACGAACAATGTGACTATTTCATTTTTGGTTGAAATTTCATATTTTTTATTTAAAATTTATCTTTTACAGTTGAGGATTTATGTGTTTTGATAAAAATTCGTCTTTTATGGTGAAAATTAATTTTTTGTTGTTGAAAATTCATCTTCATTGGTTAACAATGCAACTATTTGCTTCTAAATTGAATCATATTTTCGGGTTTAAAATTCAACCTTTTTGTAGAAAATTTGTATATCTGGCTTTAAAATTGAACAATTTTTTTTAATTCATTTGTATCTTAGCAAATTAATCTCTTTGCTGGAAAATTTATCTTTTTTCTTGAAAATTTCACTCTTCGGTTATAAATTCATATTTTCTAGTAGAATTACTTTGTTAAAAATTTATATTTTTCTAAGACTCTTCTGACTATTCCATTTTCAGAAAATTAATTCTTTGGGGTAAAAAAAACATGTTTTAGGATGGACTCTTTTGTTCAAAATTCATTTTTTCAAGAATCATCATTTTAGTCAAAAAATCCGTTTATTTGGTTAAGAATGTAACTATTTTTTTAAAATTCTTTTTATATTTTTGTTGAGAATTAATTTTTTTAACTAATACATGTAACTATTTTTTTTTTTTAATTTTATATTTTTTATCGAAATTTGATCTTTTCTAGTGGAAAATTAAACTATTCAGCAAAAAATGACATTTTTTGATAAAAATGTACATTTTTGAACAAAATTCATTCTTTTGTAAAAAATTTAACTGTTTTGTTGAAATTTTTCCGGTTTTGTTTGAAAATTTTTTTTTTTCGTTGAAGTTTGATCTGTTTTTTTTTTAAATTTACCTTTGTTTTTGGAAAATTCAACTATTTTGTTGAAAATTCAATCATTTTATCCTTAACTCTACTATTTTGTTAAAAAATGTATTAATTTGTTGAAAATTTAACCCTTTTCTGAATTATTCTCCTTTCAGGTTGAAGCTTGATCCTTTTGTTATAAAATTTGACCATTTGGTTGAATATTCGTCCTTTAGGGTTTAAAATTTAACTATTTGTTTAAAAATTCAACTATTTTGTTGAAAATTTCACTATTTTGTGAAAAAGCTGTGTTTTGATTTGTTTGTAAATGCAACTATTTGGTCAAAAATGATACTTTTTTTTTATTGAAAATTCAAGTATTTGGTAGAAAATTGTCTTCTTATGTTGAAAATTCAACTATTTATTTAAAAATTCGTCTTTTTTGCTTCAAGGTTGATCTATCTGGTTGTGAGTGCAACTGTTTGTTCTGAAATTAATTTTTGTCACTTCTCTTTTTTATATAAATAGCTTTGATGAGGTATATTTTTTGTCTTAAAGGACCGGGATCATTGTCATCTTACATGCAAATCTCGAGGGTCTGCACATAGTAAAAAATTCCACTTTTTAGCTTGAGAGCCTATCTTTTTGGTTGAAAATTGATCTCGTTTGGTAGAAAGGTATTAGAAAGGTTTGGTAGAAAGGGGTTGGGGAAAGGAAGAGTCGGTGAGGGGAATGGAGAGAAAGTGGGGTCTGAAAGGGAGGAGAAGTTAGGAAAGTAGAGGAGTGGAAGGGAGGGTAGTTAAGAAGGTGAGCAAACGATAATATAGGATCGGATAAGATAAGATCCGATAGGACAGTGCAGGCTTGGATGGAAAAGGAGTGTTAAGAGATACATAGGGGAAGGAGGGGGCAGGAGGGGGCAGGAGAAGGGGTGATTCGGTGAGGGGAATAAAGAGAAAGTGGGGTCCGAAAGGGAGGATAAGTGAGGGAAGTAGAGGAGTGGAAAGGAGGGTAGTTAGTGGAGGTGAGTGGATGATAATGTAGGATCGGATAGGATAAAATCGGATAGAACAGAGCAGGTTCGGATAGAAAGAAAGTGAAGAGAGGTCCGTTAGAGAAGAGAGGGGGTGAGAACTATATGGAGAGAAAGGGTTTGGAGAAAGGGTGAGTTAGTGAGGGAAATGGAGAGAAAGTGGACACGGAAAGGGAGGACAAGTGAAGGAAAGTAGAGGAGTGGAAGGAAGGGTAGTCAGGGGAGGTGAGTGGATGATAATACAGGATCGGATAGAACAGGGTTGGACAGAAAAGGAGAGAAGAGAGATACAAATGGGAAGGAAGGGGGTGTAAACTAGATGAAGATGTGGGGGTTTGTGAATGGAAGTAGACAGTGAGGAGAATGGAGAAGTAGGGTTGAAAAGGGATAAGTGAAGGGAATTAGAGGATTGGAAGAGAGGGTAGTTAGGGGAAGGAAGGGGTTGAAAAAGGGGTAGGAAATGTGTTAAAAATATTGCAACCTAATTTGTGGATGACCCCTTGATACTAATATTTAATACTGACTCTCATTTTCCAAAAAGCTGGAACACAGAAAAGTGCAGAACGAAGTAAAATGAGAAAAGAAAGAATTCATATGAAGCACAAAAGAAAATACGAAAAAAAAATTGCTTCCAGGAGTTCCGTGCTGTTCATGCGTTTCTGGGTTAAAGGGGTCGGGGGTAGAGACGTTGGGAATGAAAGTCTGAGAAGAGAATGCACCTCGCGAGGAAAAGTTGTTTCGCATTTTTGTTTGCTTGATCCTTCTTTAGATCTTTCTTTTTATTTTCCCTTTTCCTATTTTAATCCTTCATTCTTTTTCATTTTCTCTCTCTTTCATAAGAGAAGATCTCAATCAAAAATTGCGTTTAAAACTTAATAAATTTATATTATCCGCCTTCTAAAGTGCAGAATTTAAGTCGACTCGATTTGAAGGAGAAAAGAATTTTTAATACGCAATACAAATTTTGAATAACTATTCACTTTTCTTTTAAACCAACAAATTTATTCCAAAAGAAGTTGAAATATGTAATTAATATTTCAACTTAAAAAGTTATTTTGACTTAAAATTATTTTCCAAGAAAAAAGATCTATTTTCAACCAAAAAGATCTACTTTTAACCGAGAGGAATAATTATCTAAAAATAAAAACGAATTTTTAACTAAATAATTGATATTTTTAACAAAAATATGAATGTTCAACTAAGAAGATGAATATTGTACCAAACACGCCGACTTTTCAACAAAATTCAATTTCCAACGATTTAGTGAAGTTTTCAACTTGAAAAATTATTTTTAAAAAATAATATTTTTAACAAGAAGAAACTCTTTTTAAACCTAGTAGTTGAATTTTTAGCAAAGAAATAGTTTAGTTTCCAACCAAAATATTCATTTAGAAAGTATTAGTTTCCAATTATTAATTTCATTCTTTTGTACGATTTCAAACGAAATAGTTACAATATTTTGGACCTAAAAGGATAAATTTCTACCAGAAGATTAACTTAAAATAGAAATTTAGAAAAAATGCAAAATCACAAAATAATACAATAAAAATTTGTAAATAAAAAAGTGTATGTGTGTATGTGTGTGTAGCTTTTTTCTCTACACCATATCTCGAAAAGTAAAAGAGTTACGCTCATTACCTTGTTTATATGAGAGAAACTTTTTTGATATTCAAGATACAACAATATGATACCTAGCGTATTTCTTCGCGTCTCTGAGACGCATCGATTGACCTATTGATGAACCTTTTATGACCCACCAGTACTGATTTATGAAGTTTCAAAAAAATGGTTTATTCTGTTTATATGAAAAAAACTTTTTTCATATTGCAAACACGGCAATATTTCATGTAGAGTATTTGTTCACGTCCTTGAGACGCATCGATTGACCTATTGCTGAACCTTTTATGACTGACAAGTACTGATTTATAAAGTTTAAAAAAAATTATTTATTCTGATTGAATGAAAAAATGGTTTGATATTCAAAACACGACAATATTGCAAGTAGAGTATTTATTCGCGTCCTAGAGACGCATCGATTGACCTTTTGATGAACCTTTTATGGCCCACCAGTACTGAATAATAAAGCTTGAACAAAATGTGTCATTCTGTTTATATGGAAAAAACTTTTTTGATATTCAAAACACGACAATATTACATGTAGAGTATTTGTTCGCGTCCTCGAGACGCATCGATTGACCTATTGATGAACCTTTTATAACCTCTTATGATCAGCAATATCGATTTATAAATTGAAAAAATATGTTGTTAATCTTGTTGATATAAGGAAAACTTTTTTAATATTCGGAATATAACTATAATGTATATAACATATTTGTTCGCGTCTTCGAGATGCATCGATTGTCAAAATTAAGAACTTTTTATGATCTACCATAACCTACCAATATCGTGTAAAATTTTTTAACAAAATTAGTTTCTTTCTTCATAAGAGGATTTTTTATATTGGGAATATAACAGTACTGCATTTAATGTAATTGTTCGCGTCTTCCTGATGCGTGAATTGATCTTTTGTCGAACTTTCGAAGACCATTATTGATTAATCAATAGCTACTCATAAAGTTTTAATAATAATAATAAAAGTTTTAACCGTAGCTTAAAAAGTTGTTCATTGTAACAGAACACATCAATTGCCATTACGATGACCCCTCTGATTTTTTTGAATTCATTTAAATTCTTTCGACTCCTTTTAAAATTACACTCCTGGTCCCATAGAAGGCGGTCCGGTTTCGTAATTTCTAGAATTGCTGGCCCACGCAGTTTCTCAGCGGGCAGGCGAGAGACGCTCGTGACTCTCGCCAGGAAGGACCGCAGTGCACAGGTACTCAGGCGAGTATATTGCGCAATAATATTCATTCTTATTGGAACCGATTTAGACGGCCCTGACTGTTTACGTTTCGAGGGTACCGATTCAGTAACAAGGTCAATTCTTTTCAATTAATTTGAATTATTTTGAACTCATTCAAATGCTTTCAAATTTATTTGAAGGTTCTTGTTTATTTCAATTCGTATCAATTCAGTTAGGCTCGTTTGAATTCATTTAAATTCGTTTGAATTGAAAATAACTGAAATGAATGAAAAAGCATTGGAATAAATAAATAATTTGTTTTAATTCGTTACATTTTTTCAATTCATTTGAATTTTTCCGAATTTATTTAAATTCTTTTGAAATAATTTAGATTTATTTGAATTCTTTCAAATTCTTTTGAATTCAAAATAATTGAAATGTATGAAAAAGCATTGAAATGAATGAATACAAATTTTTTTAAAATTCGATACATTTTTTCAATTTATTCGAATTTATTTGAATTCTTTTGAAATCATTTAGATTCATTTGAATTCTTTCAAATTCTTTTGGATTCATTCGAATTTTTCATTTCAATTCAATTCTTTGGAATTAATTTGAAGCTATTTGAATTTGTTATTCATCCTGATTCTTTTGAATTCATTTAAATTCGTTTGAATTCATTTAAATTCTTCTGAGTTAAAAATAATTGAAATAATTGAAAAGGCATTGAAATTAGTAAATACAATTTTGTTTTGAAAATTCGTTACTTTTTTTTAATTCATTTGAACTTTTTCGAATTTATTTTATTCTCTTGAAATCATTTAGATTCATTTAAATTCTTTAAAAAATTTTTTAATGTATTCAAATTTTACATTTCATTTGAATTCTTTAGAATTAATTCAAAGCTATTTGAATTCTTTTAAATTCACTTAAATTAATTTTTATTCATTTTAATTGTTTTAATTAGTTTTAATTCATTTGAATTCTTTTCAATTTATTTTAATTCTATTAAATTCAAATGAATTCTTTTGAATTCGTTTGATTTCTTTTGAAATTATTTGAATTCATTTGAATTTTTTTGAAATCATTTGAGTTTATTGACATTCGTTTGAATTTTTTTTCAATCAAAAAATTTGAAATGAATTTGAATTCTTATGAATTTATATAAATTCTTTTCAAGTAATTTTAATTATTTTGAACTCGTTTGTGTTCATTTAAATTCATTTGAAGTTTTTTATTTATTTAAATTCTTTTCAATTCATTTAAATTCGTTTGAATTCATTTAAATTCTTTTGAATTCAAAAGAATGGAAATGAATGAAAAAGCATTGAAATGAGTAAATAAAAAATTTAACAAAATTCGTTACATTTTTTCAATTCATTTCAATTTTTTTTGAATTTATTTCAATTCTTTTGAATTTATTTGATTTTTTTAATACTCAAAATTCTTTCAAATTCACTATAGTTCTTTTGAATTTATTTGAAATCATTCAGATTCATTTGAATCTTTCAAATTCTTTTGAATTCATTTACATTTTCTAGAGCATTCGAATTATCTGGAATTAATTTGAAGCTATTTGAATTTATTTGAATTCTCTTGAATTTATTTTTATTTATTATAATTTTTTCAAATTCATTTAAATTAATTTGAATTCTTTTTAATTTATTTTAATTCTTTTGAATATATTGGGCTTTTTCGCAACTATTTGAATACTTTGGAATTTTTAAATTCAACTTGAATTTTTACGAATTTAATCGAATTCTTATTTTCCTTAAATTCCTCTACATTCACTCCAATTCTACTAAAAAATATTTTTTAATTATTTAAATTCATTTGATTTTTTTAACCTTAACTTGAATTTTTATGAATTTTATCGAATTCTTTTTATTTTTCTTGAGTTCCTCTAAATTCACTACAATTTTACTAAAAGCAATGGAATTTTCAAATTTAGTCCATTTGAATTTTTTGAATTCAGATGAATTCTTTCGAATTCGTTTGGATTCTTTTGAATTCATTTGATTTTTTTTTAAATTCAAATTAATTCTTCTGAATTCGTTTGGATTCTTTTGAACTCATTTGAATTTTCTTTATTTCAATAAACAATTTTGAAATTAATTTGAATTCTCATGAATTTATATGAACTATTTTAAATTAATTTGAATTATTTTAAACTCGCTTGAATTATTTTAAATTCGTTTCAAGTTTGGTATTTATTTATATTCTTCTGCATTCATTTGAATTCATTTGTATTCGTTTAAATACTTTCTATTTGAAAATAATTGAAATGGATAAAAAAGCATTGAAATTAATTTTTAAAAAACAATTCGAAAAAATTGTATTACATTTTTTTAATTCATTAAAATTTTTTCAAATTTATTTGAATTCATTCAAAACCATTTCAATTCTTTTGAATTCATTTTGATTGAAAAAATTTTTTTTTTAATTCTCTACATTCTTTCAAATTGATTTATGTTCTTTTGAATTTATTTGGAATCATTCAGATTCATTTGAATTCCTATAAATTCTTTTGAATCCATTAAAATTTTTCAATGGGTTCGAATTCTTTGGAATTGTTTTAAAGCTATTTGAATTTATTTGAATTCACTTGAATTCATTTTTATTGTTTGAATTCGTTTTAATTCATTTCAATTCTTTTTAATTTATTCGAATTCTTTCGAATTCGTTCGAATTTTCTTGAAGTCTAATTTACCAGGGCATCTTGAATCTCTGGAATAAATGATTTTTATGAGTCTCTTAACTCTTAAATTTTTTTCAGGTAAATGAGTCTGTGTCAGCCTTGAGAATACTAAATTTATACTTAAAATTGTTTTATTCTATCTATAAAAGATTCTATATAAAAAATGTTACCACATCAAAATTTTGGTCTTTAAATATTAAAGTTCAGTGGAAATAAAAAATTAGTCATGGAGAAATCAGGAAAAAGTCTGGGAATTTTGAAAATGAAGTTTTGCGGCCTTCTTGTTCTGACAATCAATAAAACAGTCACCGACAACTGAAGCATTTCAGGGTTCGAATCAGTGCTAACTTTGGTCTTTAAATGTCGGTAAAAGGAATTTACATCCAAAAGGCAGCTGGCCCTGCTACATTGATAATTGAGTTCCTAATGAGAAAACAAAGTTGAGAATCGGGTTAGAAAAGGAGGACCTGGCGATAAAGTGGGTGGCTGATTAAGAATTCACATGGATGATGATGTTCACGAATTTCGAGAACAAATTAGATGAGAGCTCGCAGCAACATCAAGAGATTCACCTGCCTGGTATAATAACTCTATCAGGAGGAGTCGATCCACTCGTGACGTCGACGCACCTGTCCTTATCGCCCGGTTGATACCTGGGGAGTCCAACTCGTATTTCGACTTTTAAACACGACCTCCCAAAACTGTCACGAGGCGGTCATCACGCCGCAGGATCCAGAAGCCCATCAGCGAAGATTGTGGGTTTGAATCTCATACATCATTCTAATCGCAGAATCGACAAAACGAGCAGCGAAGCTTCAAAAAAAAAAATGCTGTCGGAAGAGTTAAAACTTGTCTGAGAAGAATCTTTTAAACTTGGAGTGTTGTTCGACAGTAATTTTTGTAAAAAAAAAATAGGATAAAGATCAATAAGGCCCAAAATCGTGTGTAGGCGTAAGAGCCAAGAATAACGGTCAGGAAATTTCACGCCTGAAATCTCCTGAAGTCGTGAGACTCAAAAATAAGGTCCGAAAATTCCAGGCCCGAAATCACCGGAAGTGATAAGACCCAAGAATAAGAAAAAAAATGCCAGGCCCAAAGTCGCCTGAAGTTGTAAGACCCAAGAATAAGGCTAAAGTTTCAGGCCCAAAATCTCCTGAAGTCGTAAGTCTCAAGAATAAGGTCCGAAAGTTCCAGGTCAGAAATCGACGGAAGTCATAAGACCCAAGAATAAGGCTAAACAATTTCAGGCCTAAAATCTCCTGAAGTCGTAAGACTCAAGAATAAGGTCCGAAAATTCCTGGACCGAAATCGCTGAAAGTCGTAAGACCCAAGAATAGGATCCAAAAATTAAAGGCCCAAAGGCGCCTGAACTCGTAAGACCCAAAAATATGGCTACAAAATTTCAGGCCTAAGATCTCCTGAAGCCGTAAAACCCAAGAATGGGGTCCAAAAATTCTAGGCCCAAAACTCGCCTGAAGTCATACGACCCAAGAATAAGGCTAAAAAATTTCAGGCCTAAAATCTCCTGAAGTCGTGAGAATCAAAAATAAGGTCCGAAAATTCCAGGCTCAAAATCGCCGGAAGTCATAAGACCCAAGAATAAGGCTAAAAAATTCCAGGCCCAAAGTCGCCTGAAGTCCTAAGACCCGAGAATAAGACTGAAAAGTCTTAGGCCTAAAATTTCCTGAAGTCGTAAGACTCAAGAATAAGGCCCAAAAATTTCAGGCCAAAAATCATAAGGCGAATTTTTAACGAAATACATACATTTTCAATTTAATAATAGAATTTTCGACTACAAAATTAATTTTCAATTTAAAAAAGCGAATTTATTACAAAACAGTTGACTTTTCTACATGACAGTTAAACTTTTCACCATATTGTTGATTTTTTTCCAAAAAGACAAATTTTCTATGAGACAGTTGAATTTTCAACCCGAAAATATTAATTTCAACAAAAAAGTTAATTTTCAAAGAATTAGTTAGATTTTTAAGCAACTAGTTAGATTTTCAATTAAAAAACTTTTAAACAGAAGAGATTCAACTTTAACCCAAATTCAGTTGCATTTTTAATCAAATAGTTCAATCTTCACGCCAAAAAGATGAATTTTATAATAGACAGTTGCATTTTTAACCAAGAAATGTGAATTTTTGACCCAGAACTTTTTTACTAAAAAGGATGTACTTTATACTTAGAGGGACGAATTTTCTTTTCGAAAAAAAGAATAATTTTCGACCAAATAGTTTCAACGAAAAAGAATAATTCTTAACCAAACTTTTGCACTTTTAACAAAAAAGATCAAATTTCTGCAAGAAAGAATTAATTTTTAATCAAGTAAGATTTTTCATTCGAGAGATAAAAAAATGTCAACCAAATTTTTAAATTTCTAAACAAAAACGGTGAATTTTTTTAAAAACACATGAATTTTCTACCCGGAAACAGCAATTTTAAACCAAAAAGAACTAAATAGTTGAATTTTCTACCAAAAGGATAGAATTTTTAACCTGGAAAGGCGAATTTTCTGCAAAAGAGTTTAATTTTAAACCAAGAATATAATTTTCAACCAAAAAGGGAATAGTTAAATTTGCAATTGAAAAAATTTATTGAAAAAAGAAAATTTCAACAAAATAGTAGATTTTTCAACCATAAAAATGGATCTTTAACTAATATAATGAGCTTTCACCATATAGTTCAACTTTTAACCAAGTAGTTGAATTTTCAATCAAGAAAATTCATTTTTTACAAAAAAAGACAGATTTATAACAAAATACATAAATTCTTAACAAAATAGTCTTATTTTAATCGAAAACACATTTTCAACCAAAAATGGAATAATTAAATTAACAGTAAAAGAAAATTCAAGGCAAAAAAAAAGAATTTCCTACGAAATAGTTAAATTTTTTAACCTGTAAAATGAATGTTTAAGAGAGTAGTTTAAATTTGAACCAAGCATTTAAATTTTTAACGAAAAAGGTGAATTTTCAGTCAAAAATGAATTAGTTGTATTTTCAGTTAGGAAAATGAAATTTCAAAAAAACAAAAAATGAATTTGAAAAAAAAATTAAATCTTCAACCAAATATTATATTTCTTAAACAAAAGTGATGAGTTTTAAAACCAAAATATAGTATTCAGTTCGCATTTTAATTAAGTTTAATTTGGTTAAAGATTTAACCATTTGGTAGAAAATGTAACTATTCGGTTGAAAATTAATTGGTTTGTCAAAAATTCATATTTTTGGTTAAAATTTAACTATTTGGTTAAGAATCAAACTATTAGTATAGAAATTGAAGTTATTGATGGAAAATTAACTTTTTTGTTAAAAAAGAATATTTTCGGGTTGCAAATTCAACCGTTTTGTAGATAATTCGTGCTTTTGGATTTAAAGTTCAACAATTTTGTTGAAAAATAATGTCTTTTTTTGGGAATTCCTGTTTTTTTTTTGTAGAAAATCAATTTGCTTTTCTGGAAAATTTATCTTTTTAGTTGAAAATTCATGTACTTTGTTGAAAATCGGTCGAAAATTCACTTTTTTGTTAAAAATTCCAAAATTAGCCTCTAAATTGATTTGGGTTGTTTGAGGATTTAACAATTACGTTAAAAATTAAACAATTTGGTTGAAAATTAACTTTTATTGACAATGATCATTTTTTAATAATATTTACCTATTTGGTTAAAAATTAAACTATTTTTATGAAAACTGAACATTTTTATAGAAAATTAATTTTTTTCTTAAAAAATCATATTTTCGGGTGGGAAATCCAACCGTTTTGTAGATTATTTGTTCATTTGTCTTGAAAATTCAACAATTTTGTTTCAATTTTATCTTAAAATTAATTTTTCAAAATTAAAGGTCATTTAAATTTTCCTAGGAATCTTAACATAACTATTTTATTCTCTTGAAATCTTTCAAAATTCTTAAAAATCTTTCAAAATCTACATTTTGTTTTTACAATTCCTGAAATCATTTATAGTTTCAAATTATTCTTGCAATTTTTTCAAAATTTTCAAATATCTTCAAAACTGATTCCAATTTTTCATTAAATTAAAAAAAATTGTTTCAAAATCTTCCAGATTCTTTTTCGGCAATTTTGGAAATCTTTTGAAATGTTTTGAAACCTTGTTCAATTTTATCTTGAAATTAATTTATCAAAATAAAAAATCACTTAAATGCTGCCAGGAATCTTAAAATAACTTGGTTATTCTCTTGAATTCTTTCAAAATTCTTAAAACCCTAATTTTTTCGAAATTTTCATAATCTACATATTGTTTAAAATGTTTTGAAATCGTTTCAAATTCTTTGAAATCTTCCCTTAATTATTTTGGAACCTTTTTAAAACTTCTTATTATTTCGTGAATAAACTAGATTTTTTCTTAATTTGGTAATCGTGCAAAAAATATTCTACTTTCTTTTTCGAAATTTTAGGAAATCATTTAAAATCCTGCAAAATAAAAACAATTCCCGACAGTCTTTCAGATTATTGTTTCTCAATTTTCGAAATCTTATGAAATCTTTTTAACTATTCTCTTAAAATCAATTTACCAGATAAGACATTATTTAAATCTTCCCAGCAATTTTAAGAAGATTTTTTCATTCTCTTGGAACCCTTAAAAAATGTTTAAAAATCTTTTTTTTTAAATTTTCAAAATTCTTCTTTTTTTCTTAATTTCTTGGAAATTGTTTCAGATTTGAAATTTTTAATCAAGAAAAAAATTTCTTCAATATCTTCCAGATATTTTTACGACAATGTGTAATAAATACTAAAAGAAAGAGCAAGTACGAATAATACAATTTTTATTACAAGTATTCAAAAGAATTAGCGTTACATCACGCCATAGGGGTGTGGGGGAGGGGGTCGACCTGTTGTTACGGCTGCGTTACATGGGGGGGAGGGAGGGTTCAGAAAGGTCGAATTTGGCGTGACGTGATTTATGGACAGTCCCTAGGCTTACGGATAAGTATGCAAAATTTATGAAACAACTTGGCGATATTTCGAGTTAAAAACAGAAATTTATTTCGACTGAAAAACATTTGATAGCGTGAAAAGAAATAAAATAACAACATCCTTTTAGATTGCAAATGGTAAATTTGATCCAATAATTCCAAAACAGCCGAATGAGTTATTATCAGTTGATTTGTATGGCCCTTTGTTCACATCGGCTTCTGGATTGAAATACATATTTGTCATAAAATATTGTATTCAAGAAGCAACTACACAGATATGTATATTACCATTTTTTTAGAAATATTGTATTAAAATTGGAAAAACAGAGCCCATTCTATTAGATAACGGGACACAGTTTTTATCTCCAAAGTGTAGATGAAAAATGTAGAATGAACGATGCAAGAGCTAGGTAGACTAGAACGTACTCACTGGGCTAGTAGAATCACATACATTTAGAAATGGATGAATTCAGCTATGAATGAAAGCCCAGGTTTTCCTACATATGTACTCTATTTTGGCAAATCAATAAGTGATAAAATAGTGGAACTCATTGAATTCCCACCAGGCGAAGAAATCCCCAGAGAAGTACAATTAGAAAAAGCACACGAAAAAGTGCTAAAAACTGCCAAAAATAGGGATAAGCAGCAGACGGAAATCTCTGAAATTATATATAAAAAGGGCTATCTAGTTTTACTTTGAATACCATACCAGCCAGTGCAATCGACAATGAAATCAAGAAATGCTATCAAATATACTTCGGAACATGTGGGATCAATAAGGATTATAATAACAATGCATTCTATTGAGTAGAAACAGATAATAATAAAATTGAAGGAACTTTTAATCGCGTTGATTTAAAAATGTATTATGATAAGAACAACGTAAAAGAATAAAATATAAGTAAAGATGGTTATAGTCTCTGGAAAAACAAGACTGGTGGAGGATAATCGTGTAAAGAAAACACGAAAACTGTAAAAAAAACATGTAAACGAAAAGTAAATATGTTTATCGAAACAAATTTAGGTTTAAAAAAATGATAGTTGTTGTTAAATGATGTTAAGAACACCTTTCAATGAACGTGATTCATCACAAATAGAAATAAACACGTGCCGCAACCATATTTTCAAGATTTGATATCACATTTTTATAATACGAACACGAAATAGCATATAAACATGTATATATTTCTTATCTTTGTTGTCCTTTACTTTTACAAAACAAAGTAATAATTTGAGAGCTACAGTACAGAACTAGAAAACTAATACTTTTATTGAAAATAGGTTTATTGCATAAAGAGTTTTAACAAATCAAATACACACTGAATTATCATTTTTTCGATACAATAATTTTAAAAGAAATTTTTTAGTACAATTTCAACGTAGTAATAATTTTTTTCCACTCTTTTGCATTTATATTTCTCGAATTTATCATCATTTAATAAAAACTAGAATATATTTTCTGAATTTTTTCGGATTTTAGGCAAAAAATGTTCGTCTTGCTGTGATATCGACGTCTAATTGCCATCCAAAGCCTATTTCAAAAGTCCGATAAATTTCAATCCAACAATTCTCAGTCTATTTCATCGGGAGTGGACTGTTTCAGCTTAAAAAAATAATTGCAATTTCATGCAATTTTTGTTTGCCAAACTTGAAGTTTCCACCATGGTTTTGTCTACTTTCTTGATTCGAGACGAACTGATTAACCTATTTTTATGGCAGGAACCCCTGCTATTTAAAAATATTTTCATTATCAATTTTAAATATTTAGGAAATAACAGGGTAAATAGGGTGATTTGAAAAAATTGAGGAGTAATAGTAAAATAAAATCTTTTTAATAAAATTAATGTAAATTTTGGGCAAAATAGTTCAATTTTTGACCAAAAAAGACATCATCAACGTAGTTGAATTTTGAACTTTAAAATACGCATTGTAAACTGAATGGTTCAATCTTCAGAAAAGAAAATCAAATTCTACAAAAGAAGTTGAATTCTCTAGACAAAAAACGATTTTTTAGAATACAGTTGAGAGATAAATTTTCTACCATCAAGGATGAATTTTCCACCCAAAGAAACAAATTCAAAATTCAATGAAACAGTTGAATTATTAATCAAAAAGGACAACTCCATCAAAATAGCTAAATTTTCAACCTAAAATGATGCATCTTTAACTAAATGGTCGAATAAAAAGAAACATGTGATGCAAACATATTTCCAAGCTTTCATGTCACATTGTTATGGTACGAGCACGAAAAAGAAGACAAACATGCACATATTCTTTCTCTTTATTGTTATTTATTTTTACAAAACAAGTAATAATTTGAGGGTGATAGTACAGAACTAGATAACTAATATTTTCATCATGAGTTTATTCATTGTGATTATTGATATTGATTTATTATTTTGTATACAATAACTTAGAAACTTTTAAATACAATTTTAACATAGTAATAACTTCTTTCAAACTTTTCGCATTTATATTTTTGTACATTATCATCATTCAGTTAGAATAAAATAAATTTATCTACTTTATTTCTAATTTTTAGCGGAAAATATCCATCTAGTGGACTATATCAGTTTATAACACACTCTGATTTCAATTTTTGTTTCAATTTTTATTGGTGATTTGTTAACTTCGTAGATGTTTAAGCGTTAAACCTGATTTTAATTATCATCTAAAATAAAAGTAAGAAAATGTATTCAAAGGTTTAGTTTATCATATATGAGTAATTTGTGCTTATAATCATGTTTCTAGTTAGTACACTAAATAACGTACACTATAATCATGTCAAATGCGTAACTTTTACCTATTCGAAATACTTTGAGCACAATATTTTGATTTATTCTAATATTGTGCCAAACAAATTGTTTTGAATTGGAATAAAAAGAAATTTAAGAACGTATTCATTATTTTAGGAGTAATTTGCGTTTAAAAGAACATTTAAATTGACTATTTTTGCAAGATCTTCATAAAAAGTTAACCAATCACCAAATAAAACTTAAAAAAGAAAATTGATATTGTCCGATTTCACAATTTTCCATAAAATATAAACCACACACCAAAGAGGAATATATTTTCAGAACTTGAACTCTAAAAAAGGCATAAAGAAGTTTCTTGTAACAATGATCCATCAAGTCTCAGCAGTAGATATACTTAAAGAACATCTATAGGTCCATTAGCACACTCCGCTCTTTTTTATCGAAAGCGCTGAAATAATTGTCAATATTTATTATTACTATCCTAGGCATTCACACGAAAAACCATAACAACGTTTCTTTTAACTTTTAAAATTTTCAAATATTATTTGTTTACATAATTTTGTTTGATAAATACGAACCTGGCCTCAAAATTTGGCCATCACGTCAGGTTTTCAAAATAAATGTGGGCAATTATGCCAAAAGTGATGATTTTGACAGTTTTCATCACAATTTTCAGACAAAACGGGCTTCCCCGCATTTCAATAATTATAATATGTAGTTCGTTCTTCCACTTTCAAACACGTTGTTTTTAAGCTTCTTAAGATATGTTTTTGTCGAGATATTGTACGTTAAAGATGAAAGGGTCATTACCAAATAGATATAAAGTTTTTACCATATCGTTCTATTAAATCTGACTTTAACAATCCATCTGAAGCATTTTTTTCAATATTTCGCACCTAAAATAGGATAAAAATATTAACTTCAGCGATCAAGAATCATTTTTGTAGTGTATATCAATTTAAAAATGAAAATTGTATTAACGAGGATTTCTGTAAATTTTAAACTGTTTCATTTTCTGAAAAGACATTGGAAGATAATTATACATTATCATTGACTAAAATATCGATCAACTTCGAAGGTCTGAACAATACAACTCGAGTTGAAATCTGAATACACAAAATGGAACACATAACCCATAAAATAGTTCCAGTGTTACCGACTGAAATATTAAATTTCGAAATTATTCACAAAATATTCAAAGTAGACGCAGAAGTGTTATATCAATTATTATTTGAAAATATTGAAAAAAATTTAAATCACCTGTAACATTTTGACAAAAACAGATAAAATCGTTAGTTTTGAATCATTTTTCCCCACACATCTCGAAAACATGTCCTGACGGCCAAATTCTAAAGACAGATTTGGATTCCGAGGACAGAATCATGCACAAAAAAAACACATTTTTAATCACAAAAGAAAAATTCCCCGCAAATCTGTGTTATCATTTCTTCAAAGATTGCATCTTATCCCCTCCTTATATACATGGAGGTAATTTCTCATAAAAAATTTTTTATTACGATCTTTTAAAAATTATTCTACATGAATCAAAATATTTTTCTGTACAACTTACGTTCTTTACATTTTTTCATACAATCTGGATAAGCTGCACCAAATGTATGCGTGGTATTATTCCAGTAACAAACGGTGATAATGGGTGGCTGATCCAGAACGCCCTGAAAACCGTATCTTGTAAGAATCAATTTTTCAATGTTAAAAGATGAAAATGAAAATTTTGTTTACTTACTGAGCAGATCATTTCGCAAGTAGTCGGCTCGCCTTGAACTTTGAATGAAGTTGTAAATAAAATTGCGATTGCTTTAAAAAACAAATATTTAAACATTATTTTCCGGTATTAATTCGAAGAGTAGTACGGTCGATCTATCCGTATGCCAAGAAAAAAATTCAAGAGAGAAAAAACGCGAAAACGTGTTCTCAAACATTGAATTTCTTATTTGAAGAAGAACGAGAAACCGTTTCTGAAATATCATGGAATTCTATATATTCAGAAAGAAAATATACAAAAAAGTATATGAGAAAATGCTCCTAAACGTTCTCCTGTGATCAAAAGTCATGGTAACAATTTTTTTATAGTTTATTTTTTGCAATCAAATTATATGAACTATAGAAGTAAACCAAGAACATGTTATGGGAGAAAGGCTAATTGTTTTGAATTGTCATTGTGCAATAAAATTGAATTTTTCGAAAAGAATTGATAAAAAAACAGTGACAATAATTATAACTTTATGTTGCAAAATTTAAATATTTGGTGTGCCAATATTATTCTTGAGATGAAAAGTAAAGTGACTCCACCGAAAAAAGTGCTCATCTTCAAACAGACGATATAAGAAAATTTTTTCATCAAATGACAATTCTTATACAGCCATCTATGATGTCAAGGTTTTTATATTGAATAAATGTCGAAATTTTTTCTTGAGATGAAAAAAATGATCCTGCATAAGAGGAGAATTTGCTTATAACAATTGTTTATAGAATTAACAGTGGTTCTTATTATTTATTAGTATATATGTGTTGTTATAAATAGTCCCTGCAAACACAGAAAATGCATCCAGTTATCAGTGAATTGATTTAACGTCATGGAAATTTTTGCTGAATAAAGAAGGAGACGATTGAAAATCGAAAGCCCACAAATAATTGTGGAAAAATTTGACACAAGATTATTTTCAAATATTTCAAATATCGTTGATAAGAGTATAACTAGAGCTTCAGCAGAGATAGCTTTGGGTCAATAAAAATACAGTTATTGAAATCTGTGCTCACAGTATAATATAAGATTCTTGCCCAAGGACTTACTGTTCTATATCATTATGATATCATAAAAAAATTAGATGCGATGTAAAAGGTATATCAACATATCCGCATAGTTTGAACAGAGGTCCTAGCCAAATTTATTTTTGTTGATCCAACGTTATATCTACTAAAGCTTCAACTTTTAAATTTTATATCATATTTACTCACCTTCATCCAACTACTTATATGTATTTTCGAATAAATATAATTAGAGGATTCCAAGTAGTTATTACCACTAGAAATAGGAAAGGCCATACTGCATACGGGCATAAGTGCCGAATTTCGGAAATGCATTTTATTAGCCTAAAATAATTTCTATTCAACTAATGCATATTTCTGTAGAAGATAATGGTCCTGTTCGGTTTGATGGAGGTAAGTTATAGCTCAAAAAAACTTTTTTATTTTGTCATTAATTCAAAAAATAGAAAAGTTATGAAAATCTTTATGTGTCCATATTTCCATTTTTGGGGACGCACCGCACCATTCATAATAAGTGGTTTCCTCGGATGTGGAGGCTTCTTTTAGGATGTTTGTTTTACGGTTTGAGGAAGCCTAATAGTATCTCGAACGATTTTCGAATTTTTTTTCTTTAAAATTAATCACCTGAAAGTTGGACAATTTTGTGTTTCTCCTGTGAAATTCGGATTTTGGCACTTGCGCCCGTATGCAGTGTGGCCCTATATGGATTTTTGACATTCTCAAACTGAACAACAGGTTAACAATTTTTTTAAATTGCTTATGGAAGACTCCTCCGAAAAGCTTTAATTTGAAACATAAATTTTTAAATTATTCAGGAATTACATCTAGAACTTCTAGAACAAAAAATTTCACGTTAATTAGACTGTAGTGAAAGTCTATAATTTTCTCATTAACCCATTCTGGTGCGAATTTGAACATATACTTGATTCACAATGTGCGATAAAATTTCAGGGAATTTTTAAGTCAAACAAACTTGTTTTTTAACGTGTCAGTTAGGTGCCCGCGTGAAAAAGTTGCCTTTCTTAAGCATGAGTGAATAATAGGTCAAAAATTGTTAGAGATTGTTCAAGGATGGGACATGTATAAATCGTTGGCATGGCTTAAGCATTGCTCGTGGTCACGTCCCGTGCAAAACTTTTAATGATTATTGTAACACCAACTTCGACGCTTTCCATAGTTGATCATGCATAAAAACAACAATAGGGAGTTCCGCTATGACAAAAAACATAATTAATTCTCTCTTTCAATCATTTTCCAACAATGAACCTAGTTTCAAGCACCTTTTCAAACCAGAACTCATACATGGTTCCGAACATCAAAATTGTACGCATCACTTTAAAGGAAAGTTCCAGAAATGCTTTGAAATTAGTTTAAATCAATGTTTCATGGTTAAAAAATGATAATATTTCGCAGCCTAAAGTTCTATTGCCAGATAATACACATGTTTTCGATATCAGATAGAAATTTACTAATTCTAAAAAACAAAATGAGAGAAAGAGTTTTAACATGTGCAAAATTTTGTAAATCCTGTGAGCTTGAGACCAGCCATAAAAACCGAACCACGAAGCGAAACTTACACAATATCACTTTACACAATCTTAATAACACTATTCTGCAAAAATTAATATTTTGCTTGTCACCTAAATTATGCAGGTAGTTTCTTAGCAATTTTCAGATGCAGATCACAAATTGTCAGCCAAAAATCTCTTATCCAAATGTCAATAAAAAACTCCCATAATCGTTCTTTCGCAAGAGTCACTGTTACACCTTCTTGTTAGAGACCAAAGTTTTATTTGCTTTGGCCTTCCTAACACTCTTCTGCGAAAAACCAACATTAGGAAGAAAAGGAAATGATTGTAGGTAGCGTTGGAAACTGCAACTCTGTATTTTGGAGATAGTTTCCACTCCATTTAACACTCTTTACTTTTTCAAATTATAAGCCTTGCAACTTCGTCTGTCACTTTCTAAGTTGAAGTTATACATTACAATTCAAGAGGAAATGTATACACAGCTTTACCCCGCTGGTGCAATTCTAAGGAAAAGCGTGGGACCAGCATTGATCAAAATTTCAAAGCTTTTTATCTAGCTTTGGTAACGCTAATTGAAATCAAGCAATAAGAAGTGAAAAAGTTGAAATTCAAATTGCAAACCTTTATCTATCTTTAACCTCGCTGCTGAAATTCTAAGCAGAAGAATGGGACAAGCCTCGATAAAAATTTCAAAGCTTTTTCTAGCTTCAACAACGCTGGTTCATGTCAAATATTCAGAAGGGGAAAAGCTGAAGTGTACACTAAAAACCTATACTTATATTTACCCTGCTGGTGTCATTCTAATGAGAAGAATGGAACAAGCCTGAATAATAATTTTAAAGCTTTCTCTAGCTTCAGTAAGGCTGATTTATGTCAAAAAATGAAAAGGAAAACAGCTGAAATTCAAATTGCAAACCTATATCCATCTTCAACCTCGTTGGTGCCATTCTAAGTAGAAGAATGGGATAAGTCTGGGTCAAAATTGCAAAGGTTTTTCTAGCTTCGGTAGCACTAAATCATGTCAAGTATTTAGGAAGGAAATAGCTTGACTTGAAATTGGAAACCTATATTTATATTTATCCTGCTGGTACCATTATAAGAAGAAGAACGGGACAATCCCGGATCGAAATTGCAAAGATTTTTCTAGCTCTGATAACGCTAATTCGTGTCAATTATTCAGAAAGGCAACAGCTTGACTTGAAATTGGAAACCTATATTTATATTTACCCTGCTGGTGCCATTATAAAGAGAAGAATGGGAAAAGCCTGGATCAAAATTGCAAATTTTTTCTATCTTTGGTAACACTAAATCAGGATAATTATTGAGAAAGGAAACAGCTTGACTTAATATTGGAAACCTATATTTATATTAACCCTGCTGGTGCTATTATATGGAGAAGAATGGGACAAGCCTGGATCAAAATTGCAAAGGATTTTCTAGCTTCGGTAATACTAAATCAGGACAATTATTTAGAAAGGAAACAGCTTGGCTTGAAATTGGAATTCTATATTTATATACACACTGCTGGTGCAATTATAAGGAGGAGAATGGGACAAGCCTGGATCAAAATCGCATAGGTTTTTCTAGCTAGGGTAGGACTAAATCATGTCAATTATTTATAATGGAAATAGCTTGGCTTGAAATTGAAAACCTATATTTATATTCACTCTGCTGGTGCAATTATAATGAGAAGAATGGGAAAAGCCTAGGTCAAAATTGCAAAGCTTTTTCTAGCTTCAGCAACGCTGATTCACGTCAAATAATCAACAAGAGAGAAGCTAGAAAAAGGAAAATCAAAGCTCACATAAATTGCTATAAAATAAAAAAATATAACTTAATGAAGATATATTATTCTCAAAATTTACTTCCTGTGCCAATAATTCCAAAAAATACTGACTTTTTATCATTAAAAGGAACAACACAAATTTTTGACCCTTAACAATTGTTTGAACAATTTAAAATGGTTAAAAAAAATAATCGAGAACTTGTCACTGATTAAGCATAAAAAATCATGCTGTGAAAATTTTAAGAAGTCTGATCTTAGCACGAATTTTAAATAAAACTGCTATTTTTCATTTTCAGGGCATTTTCTGAACGCAATACAAAATGGTTGGGGCCCAAAATTGAAAACTTATGGGGTAGAAACGATTCTCCGAATATGTTCTGAGACTTCAATGGAATTCAATTCACGAAAAAATAGTAAAAAGTAGTTTCGTTTCCCATTGTTCAGAAAACTGAGCTTTTCCCATTTGGAAGCTTATGTTAACTTCGATGCAATGCAATTTGCTTGCCAGGAAGCTTAAAAAATAGGTAGGAGGGACTGCAAATAAAAATGTTGAACAAAAAAGTTAATTTTCAACTAAATCCACAAATTATTTTAATCCATAAATTAACACACAATGAAGCATCCTGCATTTTTCCAGAGAAGAGGACGTATATACCTCTGGTAATACTGACGTGTGTATATTAGGGCGATTTAAAAAAACTTTTTTTGCTAGGGGAGCAGTCCCCTCCACCTATTTTATAAGCTTTCTGGCAAAAAAATTGCATGACTTCGAAGTTAACATCAGTTTCTGAAAAATGGGGAACGAAACTACTTTTTATTAACTTTACGTGAATTGAATTTCATTGAATTCTCGAAAAATATTCGGAGAACCGTTTCTACGCCATAAGTTTTAAATTTCACCCCCCAACCACTTTGTATTACGATCGAAAAATGCCCTAAAAATGCAAAATAGCGGTTCGACTTAAAATTCGTGCTAAGATCAGGCTTTTTAAAATTGTTACAGTATGCTTTTTTATGCTCGATCAGTGAAAAGTTCTCAAGTATTTTTTAGGCAATTTTAAATTGTTCAAACAATTGTTAATGGTTAACAATTTCTGTTATTCCTTTGGGAATTGTTGACACAGGAAATGAATTTTGAGAATAATATACCTTCATTAAGTTATATTCATTTTATTCTTTAGCAATTCATATAAGCTTTGATTTTCATTTTTCTAGCATCTCTTCTGCTGATTATTTGACATGAATCAGCGTTACTGAAGCTAGAATAAGCTTTGAAATTTGTATCCAGGCTTGTCAAATTCTTCTGCTTAGAATAGCAGCAGCGAGGTTGAAGATAGATAAAGGTTTTTTAGTTTGAATTTCAACTTTGCCACTTCTCATTGCTTGATTTCAATTAGCGTTACCGAAGCTAGATGAAAAGCTTTGAAATTTCGAGCAATGCTTGTCCCACTCTTTTCCTTACAATTGCACCAGCGGGGTAAAGCTGTGTATAAATTTCCTTTACAATTGTAATCTATAACTTTAAATGGAGTGGAAACTCCCTCAAAAATACAGCGTTACAGTTTCCAACGCTACCTGCAATCGTTTTCTTTTCTTCCTAATGTTGGTTCTTCACAGAAGAGTGTTAGGAAGGCCACAGTTAATAAAACTTTGGTCTCTGATAAGAATGTGTAACAGTGACTCTCGCGAAAGAACGATTGTGATCGTTTTTCATTTACATGCGGATAAGAGATTTTTCGCTGACAATTTGTAATCTTCATCTAAAAATTGATAAGAAACTACCTGAATAATGAAGGTGACAAGGAACATAGTAATTTTTGCAGAATAGTGTTATTAAGATTGTGTAAAGTGATATTGGGTAAGTTCGGCCTCGTGGTTTGGGTCTTGGGGCACATCTCAAAACTCTGTCTTCCATTTGTTTTTTAGAATTAGAAAATTTCTGGCTAAAGTCGCAAAAATGTGTGTTATCTAGCAATCAAACTTTAGGCTGCAAAATATTATCATTATTTAACCGTAAGATATTGATTTGAACCAATTTTAATGCATTTCCGAAACTTACCATTAAAGTGATGCGTACAATTTTGATGTTCGGAACCATGTATGCGTTTTGGTTCGAAAAAGCGCCTGAAACTAGGTTCATTGTTGGAGAATGATTGAAAGAGAGAATTGATAATATTTTTGTCATAGCGGAACTCCCTATTGTTGTTTTTATGCATGAATAACTATGGAAAGCGTCGAAGTTGGTGTTACAATAATCATTAAAAGTTTAGCATGGGACGTGGCCACGATCAATGCTTAAGCCACGCCAACGATTTATACATGTCCCATCCTTGAACAATCTTCAAATATTTTTTACCTATTGTTGATCCATGCTTGAGCAAGGCAACTTTTTTTCACGCGGGTGGTTCTATGGGCATTGTTCATTTGTCAACAAACAGCACGTATAAAAAAAATATGGTAATAAAAAAGAGTTAAGGATGTTGCGGACAAAAAGGAGTAAAAAAGAAACAAGAGAAATGAATATTGTATCGAATATCATAATATAACGATGAAATTCCATCTTGTTTCTTCCCGAAAATTTCTTAACTCGCACTTCTGCTCCCACGATTTTCATTTTTTATTTCTGCAAAGAGATGAATCTAAATAATTTATTCCTTTGTATAATTTTTCAAGATGACTGACTTAATAAAACAGAGAATACTGCTTTTAGCCTCATGTTGAAGAATTGGGAAGAATGATCTCTGCTGGTTCTGAATATTGAGACAATGATGAAAAACGTAATGAAAATTGTGGCTTATATACCCAGCAAAATAAATATGTGTGCCGAGCAACACTCGGGTCTTCTGATGTGTGTTATTTTAATTAGAAATTTAACATTTATAAACAAATCAAAATGATAGAACGTAATTCTGTATCAACATGACAATTCATTTTTAAATATTAGACGAACGTGACATGTTAGTGATTCTTTACGGGACAGAAGTTAGCCACGCATATAGATTTGAACGTTGTGCCAATTGTTTAAAATAAACTAATGTTTTTCTGACAAAATCAACGATTTATCTTAGAAATATCTCCAGGATCTTTCCAATTATGCCCGAAAAATGATTTTTTTTTTAAACTACATTGTTATAAAACACTTTGCAATTATTCTAAATAAAACTATCAGCCGCAAAAAAAATTTTAAAGACAAAACCAAATTTCATACTAAAATATTTCCAGGCATGATTTCAATAATTGCGGCAAATAAATTATTTCAACTAAGACAATGTTATCAACATGTTTTTAGGTTTTTAATGTTTAAGAACCAAAAATATGAAGGAACCATTTAACAGGAGAAGGTTACATCATTACGAAACTCCCCAGAACTCACATAAGTCAATAATTAATAAATTATCTATTCTTGTTACACCCTCTACGCTTCTTCTTAGCTTCTTTAGGATCAAACATATAAATTTCCCATTTTCCTTTTTTCAAAAAGAAAACTGCATTATAATTTTGTCGAAGAGCTAAATTTATCTCGGTATTTGTTTCAGAAAAAAAATTAAACAATCATGGTTTATATTTTTTTATAATTTATTCAACAATCAAGGAGAAGAATTTGAAGGTAATTATGCGACGTTCATTATATATATATTAAAAATAAGTTCCTAATATTACGAAAAAGTCAGTTTAAACATTGGTCTTATCGCCTCTACGTTCCTTCTTTGCTAGTACAGACTCGAGCATATTAATTTCCCATTTGCCTTTATCATAAAGAAAACTAAAAGTCATATAAAGAAAAAAACACACCTGAATTTATCTCGGCCGTATCCACAAATATTTTTCAGTTTAGAGAAAATAATATACCTTTTTAAACAATTTCAATGTTCATCATTTTTTGGAATTTATTGACCAATAATGGAAAATAATTAAAAGTTAACTACTGGAATGCAACGTACTCTGAAATATATATATGACATAAAAATGAATTTTTATTAATTCAAAAGAGTTAGATAAAACTTTTTGTTATCTCTCTACATTCCCTCTTTGCTTCATATTCGTGGGAATTAAAGAGATTTCAAAATAATTCAAAATATTTTTAAAATTGTCCAAAAAAAATCTGAAAGATTTTAAGAGAATTATTTCAGTTTTTTATAATTTTTTAAATGTTTAGGAACAATTCTAATAATTTAAAAAAGTATTGAGAAGATTTCGAAAAAGACGTTTTTTAATTTTTTTGAAGATTTCAAGAGAATAAAAACAAATTCTTATTTTATTCTTATTTTTTAGTGAAAGATTTTTATGAATTTTCATGTCGAAAAATTAATTTTGGGAGAAAATTCAAAACATTTCAAACGATTTTCTAAAATTTCAGAAAGAAGTAGTAGATTTTAAAGTAAAATTTTTCAATATTGCATGATTACAAAATACTAGAAAAAATGCGATTAAGTTTGAGAGATATTTAGAATTTTTTGAAAAGATTGAAAAATATTTCAGAACTTGTAAAGATTTCTAAATTTTTAGTTTTATGTAGATTATCGAAGATTTCGAAATAGAGAAGCTTTTTTAGAATTTAAAAATATTCCAACAGAATACAGACATTTTTTTAAGAATCACGGTAAAATTAAACATCATTTTTCAATTTGTAGAATTAAAGTTAAGAAAGTATTTAAAGAAGATTCCAAAACATATAAAAAGATTTCCAAATTTTTTTGGGGGAAGTATCTGGAAGATTTTAAGGCTAATTCAAATACAGAAAGATAAACCACTAAATATACTTAATACTTTGATAGTGAACAAAAAATAGTTGCTTAGCGACAGTATATATTAATTTATTCAGGAGCGTATATATATGTGAAAATTTAAACAAGATTATGGATATAATTGGAGCTTTATCTAATCTCAATACGTTTTCTTCTAAGGGCTTCCAGATAAGACATGCTTTTAAAGCATAACATTTAAAATTGTAACAATTTTAAAGCAGCAGCCTCAAGTACTGTCGCTTTTTACCAATTTTTCAAAAAGGGTAAAAATAGCAGAGTTGTAGATAATGATTTTCTTGTAAAAAAGCCATCAATTACTGAAATTCCCCATTATTCAAAAACTACTAAAAAGTCACAGTAAGAAAAAATTTAGTTCCGACAAAATAAATGGTTGAAATAATTTTTTTGTAAGTTTTCAAATTTTTAAATTAATAATAGTAATCTTTCATTTTGGATCGATTTTTTTAAAAACGGACTGTACCTATAGCAATTAAATCGATGTGAAGACGGTAAATTTGATGAAAAGTAGCATATTTAGCCTTCTGAATATACATGTATAAATTATTTCCATAAACGTTGTAGTTCGTATGATATATTTGATAACTTTATATCAAAAGCAAGGTCCTTGAACTTGAAAATTTTAGGTCGGCAGCTGTCTGAAATTAATAAATTAAGCCATTTAATTTAAAAATCTGCTCTAAATTTTCGTTTTTTATAGAGGGTTGAAATGAAAAGTGAAATCGAGAAAGAAAATCAAGTTAAAAAAAAATGCAGGAAAAGATCTGATTCGAAAAATCTAATACTTTATTTTTGGGTGGGAGTATTTAGATATCTACTATCAGAAAAAAATCGCCAACAAAAAAGTCTCTGACATAGCCGCTCATAATTTTGGCTGAAATTGAACAAAGAATTTGTCAGTACAAGTTCAGAAATTGAAAAATCTGTTTAAAACCCCTTATTTCGATTAGTTCAAAAAAATACAAAAAATTACTAAAATTTCTTAATAACTCTGAAAGATGAAAGAAAACATTTTTTAGTACACATACAAATATATAAGAGGTATATAGTTTTATTGTATACTAAATTTTATCGAGAATATGCATAATTGCACATAACTAAGACTTATGAATTTTTAATATTATCAAACTCACTATTTTTTTATTCAAGTTTCAATTTTATAAATTACATCGGTGAACATTTTCATAGTCATATATTTATAAAAGGTAACAGGCCTGAGAAAAGTTTGCATGGCTCAAGCATGGCAATAAACATGGAAATATATGTCTTAAGAATTGATCACGGCTGAATGGTTTATTGTTCCCCGTCTCCCATGCTTAGCACACGCCTAATACAAATTAATATTTTTAACAGCATGCAAGTATTAGAGATCATTAGCCTGTGTTACGAATTAAAATTTTAATTTTGTCCATAGATCTGCAAAAAATGGCTTGCGATTGTTGTTGGCCAACTGAGGGTCATTTCCGATGTAATTTGCTACGTAGAATCTAAATTCAAGGTCAGAATTTTCCCAGCTAGTTAGGTTTTTGAGATATCCTAACCTGAAAATGCGAAAAATGCGGTTTTTTGGTATATTTAAGCTTACGTTACATCGCAAAAAAATGTTGTTTCTAAAATGGGGTCATGCTATCTAAAAGTACAACTCTCAAAATTTGAAAAGCTTTTTCACAATTGAAGATACCATATTTCTTCGCAGAGATATCCTTCAATGAATTTTAGCCAATAAGAAGGGTTTCCCCTTCCATACGCAACGCTTGCACAGTAGAAAAAGTCGCGGTCCGTCAACATCGCTGTCACGCAGGCTTATGCAATGATGTTAACGGACCGCGACTTTGTCAACTGCTCAAGTGTTGCGCATGGAAGGGGAAAGCCTCCTTATTGGCTAAACTTCATTGAAGGATATCTCTGCGAAGGAAAATGATATCTTCAATTTTAAAAAAGCTTTTCAAAGTTTGCTTAAAGGTTCATCCGCACATCGTGAGGTGCATAGAGAGATTCATGCCGCCTTGGAAAACTAGATTTACTATTTCATCTGGAAAACCGTGACAACTACAAGGCCGTGTAACAACTAACAACGTCACCTTTCAGAGGGATCTTGCATGGCGACATCATCAGCTTACTCCTCTTTTGCCTCATATTATTGCCATTATCTCTCGCACATGGAAATCGAAAACAAAAGGTCACTTAAGTCACTTATGCTACATGGATGATCTTCATATCAGTGCTACAAATAAAGAGCAATTACACCTATCTCTGGGGAATGTCGAAAAGTACAATCAAGAGATTGGAATGCAATTTGGTTTCAAAGAATGTGTCAAGGTTTATTCGAAGCGAGAAAAACCTAATCGCATCCCTGAAAATCCTGAGCTAGTCGACAGAAACGGTATACGACACCCCAGTGATGAAGAGACCTGTACTCTCCGAAGCAGATACAAACGTCTAGTCCTGCAGATTTTTTCTTCCGAACTATCGACGAGAAATAAAGTATCTGCAATGAATATGCTTTCCGTCCCAGTAGTACTCTATTCATTTGGAAAGGTTCCATAGACAAAGGACGAGCACAAATCCCTTGATATCGGGTGACGCAAGGTTATGCATATGTAGATATCGTATGAGCTAGCGTTTGCTTTTCGTAAATTACCCGGATTAAAGCCGGGCACGGAGGGTTTCATTTTGGCATGTGAGGACGGTGTCATTTTCACTCTAGCATACCGTCACCACATTTCAAACCAAGAGATTCCCGATTATAGCTGCAGAGCGTGTCATGCACACCCCGTGAATCTAGGACACATGGTATCTAGTTGTCCAACTCATACGGGAACGACCTACATCCAAAGCCACAATGCGGAATATTTTGTTAAGCCAAGCTTTCACTGGTTAACAGTCTGAAAAGCATCCCTGCATCAAAGCCGTGGAACAGGTGGCCGAGACCATCTAAATGCTTCACTTCTAAAAGCCCAAGTGAAGAAAGCACAGGTTGAAAAATTCCACCAACGATAGATGCACAGCGTATCATGAACACGCTGAGAACCTAGAACACATAGTATCCGGGTGTCCCACTTACGCAAAAACGACGTTTCTCTACAGATATAATGTGGCCGTGAAAGTGCTTGCCTTTTTGAACGCTCCGAGGGAGATAGATTTAATTGTCTAAAACGAAAAGTGCGACCAAATTTTCAACTCCAGCCTACTGCGACATCACTGCCAAGAAAAAGAAAAAAGGAGAGACGTATCAAGACCTTAAAAGGGAGCTACAACTATTGTACCCAAAATATTCGGTACGAGTAATTGTCCTTGGAAGCTATCACTGGTATGTAAACTTAAAGCCATACCCGCGTGCCAAAAATATTCCAAGGCGCTTGAGGGATGGATCCAATAAAATCTCCTGAAATTCTTTGAAATCCATGTAAATACCAATTTTCCTTATAAGGTAAAACACTATATGAATGGTGATATCAGTTTTCATTAAATTCGTAATTAAATTTTTTTCTTTAAAACTGACTCTTATCAAATGTAAATATATCAAAAATATAAAGTTGAGTCCAACATTGTAGAAGATAACGACTATATTGTAGACTATATAAGCTAATGAAGAAGTAGAATATTTAGCAGTCACGTTGTTAATAAAATTTGTCAATTATAAATTATTCAGTACCTTCTATAATAAGAGAAGATGAGGATTGTCTGGTCCTTATACCTAGCAGCTATTCTTGACTCTATCGGTAAATGTCTTTATCTATAATTTTAATTAAAATTTTATTTTGCTTTCACAAAGCTGGTCAAAATTAATAAAATAATATTGAGAGGGTTTTATTGATTTCTTGTGTGTGAACATATTATATTAAAGTGATAATATCAAAACATAATAAAAATATAAAAATCGGTCTTCGTTCTTTTCTAACATTAGTAGGTAAACGAAAAAAGTAAATTAGAACAAAATCGAATAATGGAAGAAAATATCTTCTTTATTCATTTGAGTGGGAATCGCATTATTATTAAAAGCGGTACACTAAAAGCATTGACAATTTTTCTTAATTTTACAAAAGGTATATCGAGCTATAAATTTCTAGAGCGCGAAATTAATTGTTGTCTTTTTGAAAGTGTTGAATTGAATTTACCTAGATCTGACTTCCACTTCTAGAACATTTTTAACCAAAAATAAAATAGTGGAATTTTCGGTTAAGAAAATTAATGGTAACCCCAAAAAATTGGAAATAGTTGAATGTGCGCGGATCGCAATTTTGAACGCGCCTGTAGCGCGCATCTGTTGGATCTCGTGCTTCGCGCTCTCTGATGTATTTCTTCGCACTACGCGCGCTGTAATTTTACGTCTCGTGCATTTTTGCATAGGGCTGTTGAAATAATTAGTCAAACCATTGACAACTCATATATACTGATTGATTGAATTTAGTGGTTGAATTTTCAACCAAAAAAGACGCACTTCCAACAAAAGAAAATACAAGAGATAAAATTCCATTCAAAATTCTTTTCAAAATTAAAAATAGTTGATGTCAACCAAAAAAGGGCGAATTTTCACTGAACCGGCTCCATTTGTAACCAAAAATATCCATTTTTAACCAAATATATGTAAAAATACTGGGTTAAGAAGAAAGAATAAAATCAAAGCAGAAAAAGAGAAATAAATTCAAAACGCTCTCCAAGGAAATGAGAAATTATTTTTTTTTGGTAATTGAGGAAGGCCAACAAGAAAGAAAGCAACTGCAAGAATTACAGAGGTATCAACTCACTTAGTATCACTGGCAAAATATATTGCAAAATACTTATTCACATGGTGATAAAAATAACAGAAGAAACGATCTGGGTGTTTTAGTTTTGATTTATGCGAGGATTGTCTTGTGCAGATCAAATATTTATCTTGAGGCAGATCACAGAATAAATTTTAAGGGTGAACAAAAAAATCTAGTGTGCCTATGTTGACCTGGCAAAAAACGTTCACTAAGGTATATAAAAATAAGCTTTGGTAAGTTCTGAAAAAGTACGGAATCAACGGATAGCTCCTAGAAACAATTAAAGCTATTATATCTTCTTCACTGTTTATTATATTCATGGGCCAGTGTCTAACAATGGTCCTCTTCGAAGAAGAAGGTGTGAATCTCCGGACAGTGAAGGTGCGTGCATTAGCGTTTGTAGATAAAAAGGTTTTTATTGCAAAGTCATTCAAAGGCTTTCAGAGAATGTTTAGAAAACTTAATACTAGCATAAACAACAGGGGCCTTCAAATTAACGTGAATAAAATAAAAGTATGGTGTTTGAAGGAAAAGGTGAGAAAACAGTATCTAATATTGCCTTCGACGATGCGAGGATAAAACATGTTAAGAAATACATTTATATTGGTAGTTTATTCACGACCGACAAAAAGATCGATTGAGATAGCCACACATATAAACGAGAGCATAAAGGTAATCATCAAAGTAGGAGCTATTACCTGAAGTGAAAATATAAAACATAAAGTTTGTATTGCAATATATAATCATATTCTTGCACCCACTGTCCTGTACGGTAACGAGACCTGGATTTACATGCAATTCCTGCGCAATTCATGCGGTAAAACGCTAATGGACGAAGTCATAAATGAGAGGATTCTCGAAGAATATGATGTAGAGAAAACACAGTTTGACAAGAGTAAAAGAAATTTGTTGAGATTGTTTGGTCATGTTGAGAGAATGAAGGAAGAACAACTGACGAAACAAGTACGTTTAGGTAAAATAAATGGTAGCGTACCCAGAGTCAGACCAAATGAAGAATATTGGGAATGTGTGAGTGCGACAATTAATCGAAAAGATAGAAAAAGCCACAGAAACACAGGAGCTTGAATGAGAAATTTTTTGGACGTAAACGTAGCTGAAGTGTTATACCAAGACGGGAAAGTGTGGTGAAAAATATATTATAATAAAGGCATGATGAAGAGTGTTAGTGAAGTGAGAGGCGCCTGAAATTAAAAAACTTGGATACTATTGGGCGCGCGTTGAGAGCTTTACAAGATAAATTTGTGAAGCTCTTCTCCTGGGTTGCTTGCTAGAGAGATTGATCAGCGACCTTTGTCGGAGCAGTGTTGCGAAATGACGTGTCATGTAAAACAATAATACGGGAATTCTAGATTTACCTACAAATCTATAAACGCCCACCCCCTTCCCACATACCGCCTTATACACTTCGCTTTTTCACTTCTTTCATATGAGCTCCTTGATTCCCCCAATATAACGAACCAAACTAGTTGAATGTTCAGCATATTTCTAGATAATTCAAGATAACTTTATTTTTACGGCGTAATTTTGAACAAAACTTAAATAAAAAATGATCAAAGGAGGAAATCCATCTTTCCAATTCTTTAACATATTTTTGAGAATTTTCGTTATATTTTCAATGCTTAAAATTAGACGTTATAGTATACAATATGGTGTTTTTTAAGTTAGGGTAAATTTTTAATTTCAAATGGGATCACGAAAACCATCATTGAAGATCCAAATTAGTTTTACGCAAGTTTTTGAGGACGAATGATGTATTTGTCCTTCACCAAGGGCTCCGCAACGTAGTTAAAGGTTTGGAAGAAAAAAATTTCAAAGTACTGATGCCTACTGTGATTCGAAAAAAAGTTTTCGAACAAAGCTTACGTACTTCATGAAGGAGAATCTGAATCTGTGATACAAAATTGGGGGTCCCATTTGGAATTACAAATTTACCTCCACTCCTGCCTTCTGGAGGGGTGAAATGGACTAAGTTTTTTCAAAGTTGCAGATATTGAAATGTTTTTTCTGATTGTACAAAAGTTATATTTGGCTTTAAATCTCTATGGCTCGCGAAATGGACTGTGGTCCTTCTGAAAGCATTTAAGTAGATTCACCTTGATTCAACTTCACTGGAGTCTGATTTTTATCCAAGTAGTAGAATTTTAAACAGCCAAAAATGTATTATCAGCGATAAATGTAATAGTTGATGCCTCACAAAAGAAGATATTTTCACCTGAAATCATTAACGGCTCACGCCAACCAAAAGAGATGAATTTTCAACTAGCGAAGATCAATTTTTAACCAGAAATGGAATAGTTGAATTTCCCGTTAAAAAGTAAGTGCTCAACAAAAGAATTTCAAACTAAAAAGTCATATTTTTAACCAAAGAGATTAATTTTAAAGCTAAAATGATGAACCGTGGAAACAGTTAACAACTATGGTGACGAGGACATTGCCAATTACAACGACATTCACAAATCATAATATACCAACATATGATTGTGCACTTTGAAAAATGTGTAATCTTTTGTTTCTTGTTGCAGAATTAGGTTCGCAGTTTGAGTGTTTGCCTAATGGCGAACCTATCCCTGGTGTTCCTCGTGGCGGAAGTTCTACTTATTTCTCTGACAGATATTCTGCAGAAAGATCTCTTGCTCTTGATAGACCCAATTCTTCTGCCGGATCTCCTGCTGCCGAGCCTTCTCTTCTTTCCAGGTCCAGGTCTCCTCGAGCCAGGAATTCTTCTCTCATACTTGGTTATACACTTGAAGAACTCAGATTTGTCCGACTCATTCTCAAAGCGAATCCGGCCCGGATATTCGAACTTCGAAGATATACATTTCCTCCCGATAAACCAATTCTATTGAGAATCAAAAAAAATGCCGTTATGCCCATGCCGCCCAAAGAACAGATTGTATTATCAACGCCCAATGGTGACGTGTGGGCAATATTAGAAAAAACAGAAAAACACGTGTTTCTTCGTGGAATATATAAGCCTGTTCTTGGTAAGTCAATACGAACGAAAATAAACATGGACAGCGGCGCGATTGAAGAATTGACCACAACCGAAATCGCGGAATTTCCAGTAGGCAACAATTTCGCAATCAAAACGAATTTCAGAGTAGTGTTCGGACCACAATATTCGGCACCATAAATTTGATTTAAAAAATCTTTGTAAGGTGACCGATGGACCGGGCAAAGAAATTAAATTTCTTTTTGCCGTGAAATTTATCACAATTCATAAGTGACAGTTTTGAAGTTTAATGTATGAATAACAATGCAACAGTTATTTATTTGAAACGACTTAAAATAAGAATAGAATTAATGAAACATGGTATGCTAATCTATCGATTTATTCTTCAATTCACATAATTAGGAATGGCCGCGTAATGCAGATTTATATATTGAAACATAGATCTTCAAACAGTTTAATTTGTAACCGTTTATGAGAATTTTTCCCTTGATTGAAACGGCTGGCATGAAAACGGATTCTCATCTCTTGTCTCGCGCTTCGCACTCAATTAGTATATATGCAAAATGCAAAGTTTTCCATATTATGTTAAACTTTATTATTTTCAATAAATGTTTTATTATTTCTGTACATCGAAACGAGGCTGCTTATTTATTCATTGGAGAATATATATTGAAAATTTGATTCTTTACCATTATTTTATATAAGTTACCCTATGAAAAGTATACGAATAATTTTGTTAGGTAAATGAAGAATTTTCATTCTTATCTTTTTTGGTATATGCCTTTTATCGAAAAATATTAGAATTTTTGATGGGTAAAACCACTATCGTTGGTTGAACCAAAGCGAAAGCATAATCCAAGACTATACTTCTTTAAAAACTCATACTGTCAATTGTTTAATCAAAAATGATATACAAATTTATCATCAAGGATTTTTCGATAGAACGCGTAGTTTTTGTTTCGATCGTAGAAATTTTTTAATTTTTAAACTAAATTTTTGGAATAATGGCACAAGTTACGAAAAGAAATAAATAGGTGAAAGTTCGTCGTTCAACAAATACCTAAAAATTTGTTCTAAACCATTCTTTGAGAGGACGTGCCTTTTTTGTTTTGATGGTAAAAAATAACATGGAAAATAAACGAATTAAATTGTTGTCAGCCAGATCCAGCTTCAAGTAGCTGTCCAGTGACCTATAACATCTGAGGAGGAATGTCCAGCTATCACTACTAAATAATTCAAATATTTCTCTTTACGAATATAAATATACGCTGCGCTATATTTTGCAATGCTTCATGTTGAAAAATAAATCAATAAAATCTGTAAATCAAAAAATTTATATAATTCGAAGCAAATTTAAAATAGAAAAATTGAAAATTGAACGATAACCGTTTTCTTAAACTGTATACTTCTTAAGTTTGACGATAAATCATTTTCATGATAAATCTTCAAAAATAATAATGTGCCGTTGTTATTCATACATCAAAATCAGAAACATTCACTTGCAAATTGATAATTCTTGAAATGGTAAAATTAAAATCGTAACGACTAAAGTTCGAACTTAGAACACTCAAAATTGGTCTATTCTAGGTCGCGCACTGTAAACTGAATAATTTTATAATTGAAAATGTTAATAAGTAAACTTAACATGAAACAAACAGTTCGAATCGAATAAATTTTGTCGTAAGTTGGACCTACTTTTCGGGGTAGACATGTCATGGGAAGACTTGTCCCGGGGAGACCTGTCCAAATGTCCCTCAAAGCATCTCATATTTGTTTGGAAGTGTAAAATGATTTCCTGGAAAGACCTGTCTAATGCTGCCTTACAGATAGTCCTATTTTTTAAAGGCTTATCCAGTGGTGCCTCGAGGCATATAATATAATTTGGAAAGTGGAAAGGGATTTCCTTCAAACGCTTGTCCTGTGAAGTATGCCCCAGCAAGACCAGTCCAATGGTGCCTCGGAACATCTTCTATTTCTGAGGAGGTGGGACGTAATTTCCCGGGAAGTATTATCCAGTATTTTCAAAACTCGAATTATTCTGGGAAAGGATGTCCTAGCATGTCTTTTTCTTTGTGAAGAGATGTCCCAGTTTGCCTTTGAGAGGTAGACTGAAACTTTCTTGCTTGGGAAGATATTTCTCGGAATAACATTTCCTTTTGGAAGTTATGACCGAGGAAGGCATGGTATTTTCACGGTCTTATAGTTTCTCTGTGATAGTGATTGAAAATCGAAGCTTGAGAAGAATGCATTTGTTTCTAGATAAATTCTTTTGTTCGGAGTAATTTTTAAAACAATAAATCAAGAACATGAGACGATATAATCCATCTTTCCAATTTTTTGAACATATTTTTTTGAACTTATATTTGTTTTACAAATCTTTAAATGTACCGTTATAGTAGACTCTACATATGTTTGTCAGATAAAAACAGCTCTTCTTAAGACGTGTGAACGATTACGTCAATGTTGACATCAGTTTTAACCAAATTCGCAGTCAATGTTATTTTTGAACTGACTTTTATCAAATGTGATTATCTTAAAAGGACAAGCTTGCCACCTGTTATGTAAGAGCTAAACTCCATCTAATCTATCTTCCACTAAAATAGCAAAAAAATATCCTAATCAAAAATACCTACACCAATCAGCTTTCCAGACATGTAGTAGATATCCCGATCTCCACAGTAGTATTCATCAAACGCAATGAAGTCACCCTCACACAGTTAGCGGGCCCTATCCCAGCGGCCTTAAACAAGAAACGCCCAAAAATGAAAAATTGTGAAGTCGCATTATTTACCTTTCCAAGAAATCAATAGATATATCTATCCAAACAGTAATAACTAACGCTTTCAAAAAATCATCATTAGCATATTTAGTGAATTCCATTTCAGCTGCATGTAAATAAAACACAAATGAATGTTCAAATTGAAAATAATCATACCAGCCAACTTCGCAAAACTTTAGTAGACATTCGTATCGCCACAAAAATGATCATCAACCCCAAAAAGCCACCATTAGGACTGTTAAGCAACCGCATTCTAGCTTAGATTAAATTTACAAAATAACAGGTTGGCCCCTGATCGGGAAAAATGGAAATTAACAATTGTGTTGCACGCCAGGAATTTGTCACATTTTGTAAGAAGACAACATTTTAGCCATCATATTTGAAGGTTTATTTAAATTATTAAACAAAATCTCTTTCTTCCCTCATGTGGCACGACACTCTGAAGGCAGAATTTCAGGCTTTGAAGAATTTTAGGGCTAATGAGTTTTTCAGGTATTTTTGCGTGTGATCATGCCTTTGCTATCTCACCAACGAGGAACAAAAAAAGATTTTGGAATTCTGCAGGTGATCAGAAAACCAGAATTCGCTTGCTGTTGTCTATGATGTTCATAATCGAGGTTATAATTTGAATCTGGTTCCAGTCCTTACATCGGCTGTCTTTAATAGTCCCAGAAACCGGCTTAAAATCTTTTGATGCTTCCAAACCCAGAGAAGGCGTCTTAGGGTGCCTAGGGCCCGCGACTTTGGGTTCTCGCGCTTTGCGCTTGATAATATATTCATCTCGCGCTTCGCGCTCGACAGAGTATTCACCTTGCGCCTTAAAATTTGACCTTAAAATTAAGGTCAAATCGTCAACCACTGCAATTTGGTGATTGTGAATTCTCTCTTGTTAAAGCTCCTTTGGCTTCGACGAACACATTCTTATCACGTATCTCGTGCCTGGGATTGCTTATTTAGGTATCACAAAATAAAGTACAAATATAATTAATCGTGTTTACTTCAATATTTTTTCCTCATTTTGCATTAAATTTTGTCATCAGCTACTCTTAAACTTTTATATATTTTCGATAAATGTATATTATTAGAATTCATAACAACATTGTTATCAGAACAGACGTTCTTTGATTCTTTCGTTTCTATAATTGAAAAAGTGCGCATCCTATAAAAAGATTTGTTTTTAAACATTTTTTTGCAAAATGCGCATCCCAGCGTGAAGAGGTTCGAAGAAAATTTGTTGATGTAATTTAGGCGACAAATTTTGGTAGATAAAATGCTATTGTAGCTTGTATCGTTTTTCCGAAAAGATAATTTCTTAATTTCAAATGTATTTCTATAATAAATGTTCATTACGAACTCGTAGATATTTTTCGGTTGACCAACTTTTGTCTTCTCATTTTTTTCATCTCTTCATTGGTTTTTCCAAAAATTTTATTTATATATTTTTAATGCTATTTTTTACGATTAGAACAAAAACCACGCTTTATATCAAAACATTATTATTGCTGAAAAATTTGTAATTCTTTCGCGGGTAAACGACTTTTTTCTATTTAGTTTTTCATAGCTTTTGTCGCTTGTCCAGAAATATAATTCTTTAATTTTTCATTTTATTTTTTACAATTTAAACAAAAACTACGCGTTCTAACAAAAACGTGTTGGTAAAAATTTGTAAAGCCTTTTCCAAAAATTTAATTTTTCTATTGTCATTTTTTGATAGGCTTCCTATAAAAAAATGATGGATAACCATTTAGTAGCTCTTTTTTAGTCAACAATTTTTTCTATTCATTTTGAACGTAGCTGGTGTTTTCTGTCCAAAAATTTAATTTCTTTATTTTTAATGCTGGTTTTTACAAACAAAACAAAAACTATGCGTCCTATCAAAAGTGCCTCATGAAAAATTTTCAGATCGTTTTTTAATGCACAATTTTTACATATTCAACTTTTTACGTATGTTATAAGGTTTGACCGATGAAAATGGTAACTTTCGATTTCTCAAGAAAATTAACAGAAGCGCTATGTAAATCTTGTAGGCTGATGAAAAAGCGACGTTTTCCTCTACCCGACTTTTTTCAATATCGTGCGTTGTTTGCCTTGGGTTGTCCATTTTTCGTTAATTTTTTTTAATATTGTACATGCTATGACTCTGAATTTTGTTTTTGGAAGAACAAAGTCATTAGGATAGATTGTTCGTCTATTTGAGTGCATAGCGGTACATGAAAGTTTCAAATCCTAGATGAAAGTGTTCTCAAAAATTTTGGAAATGCCCTAACAGCCGCACAGACAGACAGACATATTCAAATTTGACACCAATCTAATACTCTATATATATATATATACTCTTCGGTGGTATAGTTGTAAGTATACCTTACCGTCATACAGGAGACCGTGGTTCGATTCCCCGCCGGAAAGTCATTCGGTTTCGATTCCTCTGGAATCAATTCGAAGGGCCTGTGACAAAGCCACCGAACAATCGAACGCGCAGGGCTCCCGACAATGGGTCGGACAACAAAACCGACTACCATAGAATTTGGGGAACCAATTAGGACGGATTCAACACGATGGACCGACGGAATCTCAATAGTTTTGGATGAACGGATACTCAAAGACGACCTGCTTAATGCTACGATACCGGTGTGGCCCATGATCGAGAAGGTTACATGGTACTACTTCATGCTCTGTGGTGCGAGGAGCTACCAGAGCACTCGCACTTTTTGCGTCAACTTCCACGAAACCATGCTGAACAGCTCCGAAAAAGGGGCTATGTAAGCGGAGCGCTTATTCTAACGCAGCCAGAACGAGCCGGCGACAGAGAAAGAGAAGCGACACTAAGACCAACCGCGGACTGGAATGCAATAGAGAAAGAGCGATGCTTCAGGTCCCAGAAAAACATCAACACCCCGGTTTTTTCAAACCCCGAAAATCTGGCTGAACTGAATGCCGAACTTCGTGAAGATGTTTCCGAAGAATCCGACCTGTGAACTATCAATTCTGGTGTGTGTAATACAGCGAGAGCTTTGGCGGATGCAAACCGTAAAACAAAACCAACTTTGGATGATAAGACCAAAAGACGAATACTTCAACTCACCACGAAGATAAGCTGGGCAAGGCTGCACGCGTCACGCTTTCAGTGTGTTATTGACTACATAACATTTCTCAGAATTTTTAGCGCCAAGGTTCGACAGTTTGCGCGAGAACTACGGATCCGTTATCAAACACTTCACAAGTCAAAGCAGCTGACCCATCTTGACTGTTCCAAGATCCTCCAGTTATTGTCGACCATCTGTCCAAACCAGGGAAGGTAAAAGCATTTTGAAGAGAAGCCTACAAAGTCCAGTTTCCACATAGAAAAGCATCAATGAACAAAAATAGCTTCAAGAAGCTGTGCAATGCCCTCATAAAACCTAAAGAAGAATGCCCATCCATCGCTCATGAGATGGTGAAAAAGTATTGGGGGGCATGAAGAACTTTTCCACTCCGTGATTAGAAGGTATCAAGTCCTCCAGGTGGAAGAAGTTTCCTTCAACAACGCGGCTTAAAGAAAGGCGAAGCAGGATTTTGGAATAACCTGCTCATCCATAGATATGTCTGCAAAGACGCAACATCCCACCAGCGCTTCCTGTCGATCGCCTGGATTGAATACCAGAAAGCGTTTGGTTTAACCTGCCATAGACTTATCATCTGTCCCTTGGAAAGCTTGCAATTTCATCCGCACATCATGAGGTACATAGAGAGATTCATGCCGCTTTGGAAAACTAGATTTACTATCTCATCTGGAAAACACCGTGTAACAACTAATAACGTCACCTTTCAGAGGGATATTTCTGGGTGACACCATGAGCCCACTTCTCTTTTGCCGTACATTATTGACATTATCTCTCGCACATGGAAATTGAAAACAAAAGGTCACTTAAGTCACGTATTTTACATGGATGATCTTCATATGTATGCTGAAAATAAAGAGCAATTTGGTTTAGGAAAATGTGCTAAGGTTGATTTGAAGCGAGAAAAACCTAATGGCGTCGCCGAAAACCCTGAGCTCGTCGACCGAAGCGCCATACGACACCTCAGTGATGAAGAGACATGTACGTACCTGGACGTGTCACAGAGCTGAATTCAGGACGTGACATTTATAAAGGATACTTTGAGAAGCAGACACAAACTTCTCGTCCTGCAAATTTGGTCTTTCGAACTGTCGTTGAAGAATAAAGTATCTGCAGCGAACATGCTTGCCGTTCCAGTAGTACTCTATTCATTTGAATATGTTCTATAGACAAAGGACGGACTCAAATCCCTTGATATCAAGTCACGCAACGTTATGCATATGTGGATGCCGTATGAGCTAACGTTTGCTTTTCGTAAATCACCCGGATTTAAGTCGGTCATGGAGGGTTTCATTTTGGCATGTCAAGACAGTGTCATTTCCACTCTAGCATACCGTCAACACATTTTAAGCCAAGAGATTGCCGATTATAGCTTCAGAGCGTATGATGCACACACTGTGAATCTAGGACACATACTATCTAGTTGTCCAATTCATACGGGAACGACCTACATTCAAAGGCACAATGCGGCACTAAGAGTGCTTTATTACCATATCTTTCCTTTTTAGGGCATAGGCTCTAATACCGCTCCTCTGAAGGCTCCTTGGGAATTAGAGTCAATTGTCAAAAATGAAAAGGGCCACATATACTTGAACTTCATGTTCTCAACAATTGTTTCTGTTGCGCATTCAGAGCCTGACATAGTTCTCCTTGACTTCGAAAAGCGAACCATGTTCATTTATGAATTTTCGGCATCAGCTGACAAGAACATAATTTCCAAGGAAAATGAGAAGAAAGAAAGGTATAAATACCTTGTAAGGGAGTTGCGACCGTTATACCCGGAATATTCTATTAAGCCAAGCTTTCACTGGTTAACAGCCTGAAAAGCGTCTCTGCATGCTAACAAAAGGCTAAAACGCTTGCGTGAAGATGTAAAGGGCAATCTTTCTTGGGTAGCTCCGTGTCTTCGGGGCACACGAGAAATTTA